>VYZV01040491.1:0-17598 GCA_013401275.1 Pandion haliaetus
CATAGACTTGTGTGTGTCTAAGTGGTGTAGCTAAGTGGTGCATTGATTATGGGGGCTTCACTCTGCTCCCCATCCTGTCTTCCAGCTCAGGAGGCTGGGTACCTGGACAACTATTGTTCTTACTCTTAAAGACTGAGGCAAAGAAGTCATTAATTACCTCAGCCTTTTCCTCATCCTTTGTCACTACGTTTCCTTCCACATCCCATAAAGGGTGGAGATTCTCCTTAGCCCTCCTTTTGTTGCTAATGTATTTATAGAAACAGTTTTTATTGTCTTNTGTTGCTAATGTATTTATAGAAACAGTTTTTATTGTCTTCTATGGCAGTAGCCAGATTAAGTTCTAGCTGGGCTTTGGCCCTTCTGATTTTCTCCCTGCATAACCTCACAACATCCTTGTTGTCCTCCTGAGCTGCCTGACCCTTCTTCCAAAAGTCATAAACTCTCTTCTTTTTCCTGAGTTCCAGCCAAGCCAGTCTTATTCCCTGCTGGCTTGTCTTTCAGCACATAGGGACGGCCTGCTCTTGTGCCTTTAAGATTTCCTTCTTGAAGAATGTCAAGCCTTCCTGGACTTCTTTGCCCTTCAGGACTGCCTTCCAAGGGACTCTGTCAACCAGGCCCCTAAACAGGCCAAAGTCTGCTCTCCGTAAGTCCAAGGTAGCAGTTCTGCTGACCCCCCTCCTTACTTCTCCGAGAATCAAAAACTTTATCATTTCATGATAGCTATGCCCAAGACAGCCTCCAACCATCACACCACCCACAAGTCCTTCTCTATTCACAAACAACAGGTCCAGTCGGGTGCCTTCCCTGGTTGGCTCACTCACCAGCTGTGTCAGGAAGTTATCTTCCACATGCTCCAGAAACCTCCGAGACTGTTTCCTCTCCGCTGTACTGTATTTCCAACAGACACCTGGTAAGTTGAAGTCCCCCACAAGAACAAGGGCTAGCGATTGTGAGACTTCTCCCAGCTGCTATATTTTGAATATTTCGTCTGCCTTTTCATCCTGGTTGGGTGGTCTATAACAGACTCCCACCATATCTGCCTTGTTGGCCTTCCCTCTGATAATGATCACTTGGGAACAAGATAGCATGGTCTTGGGTCTTTTTGGTTGTAAGATCATTGAATGTATTGTTTTGTGGTACGTACTTATACTTTAAACTAGTGCAACATAGAGTAATTACGGTGCACTGATTAATACAGAAGAGCTTCAAGGAATTATGATTTATTCAAATGGAAGTAAAACAGCTTTATTCATATTTGTCAAATTTTCTGGACTGAAAAGTTAGTATCCATCTGTATTTTCACCAAATATGTGCTGCCATTTTCTTTTAATGATTTCTTTCATATGACCCATGGCATTTCAGATTATATGCAGCTGTTGTGTTAGAATGTCAATTAGCATGATTCTTGTAATGAGCACAATGTTTCCAGACTACAGAGGGGTGATAGGAGATATATCCTGTAAAATAACAGTCACCATTATTTAATGTAGTTGTGTATACTGAAGATGTCTCATCACTGCTGTGATGGTTTGGTTACCAGCTTTATTGTATTCATATTTCAGCAAACACAAATACAATGGCACAAATCATCAAGAGATGGGAAAAAAATGACACTACCATGTTATGTGCAGCTTTTAGGTAGAGCTCATTGATTCTGAGGATATGTAAAATATTACACTTGTTGTGTGGAATCATGTGGGGCAAAAAGTGTACCGAGTGATTCAAGGAAGCAAAAGGTGTCTGCTTTTGACCTGGGTTCTGAAATAGCATGAAAAATCAGTTAGCAAAGTTGGCATTAATGAGCTATGTAGCTGTCACAGGCTGGTTGTTTATCTTTCTTGCACACCACTTTTTTGCCTCTTCTGTGCATCCCTTACCCCTGGGGCATGTTCTAAAACCCACCTCTCCTTTCATCACTGCTCTCCTCAGAGCCCTCTTTAGAGGAAGAGAAAGTCTGAAACTAGGAAGCATACTTATATTCTTGCAAGTATTTGCACATTCTTTTTCTTCTAATTCAATCCTCTGTCGAGTAATACATTGTTTTGCACTGCCAACATAGACTTTTAAGAGCAGTCTTTCACTGGCATTGCATTACTTGCATCCCTTGTTTAGTGGCCCACATCTTCATTTCATGAAGATCAGATAACACTTACTGAGGTTCTGACTAGTACTTTTTGTTATGCCTTTATTATATTTTTTGGTATGTTGCCTATAAGGACACAAAGTTTCCCCCTCTATATTTCTTCCACTAAATCTCTGTTGCTCCATTGGTTGTGCCTCCTCTGAAACTTTTGGAGTAGCTGAGTATTTTCCATTCCATTTCTTCCTATTCTTTCAGCTTTTTGATATCCTTATGACAAAAAGAGGAGGTCTTATTTTATGTCGTGTTTTTGGTGAAGGAAAAACAGATTATCATCATTCCCACTTAACACAACTTCTTTCTTTTGTATTCATGATGTATTCTCCACTGTCACAATTAAATTAGTTTCATTGATTTTTCTTGTTTACCTTGGCTTCTATAACTGGTTGACTAATATTCTGTCCACCATTGTATCAATTCGACTAATTGTTTATACTGTTACAGAAAATATTTGTGGAAAATGGATTAATGAATTAGCCCATGATGCCATTACAGCTGCAACATTGTATCAGTCTACTGAAATATTAATAAGCTTCTAGGAGACAAGAAGGAGGGCTGGAGCCAGTAAAAATCTCCAACACATGAAAGTTTGAATAATCATGGCCATATGGAAATCTGCTGCCTTATTCTTGTAGCAATGCCGTAGTCATGGCTTTTCTCAGTTTTTAACATTTGCAATGAACTTTTTAATAAGCAGTAACAGAGGGATCCTCTGGTTCCTTTGTTACTTAGATGTACAGCTTCTGGCTAGTATTAGGTTGAAAATAATATATTTATATTTCAAAGAAGTACACTGAATGTATTATTACACAAAGATGATCTAGTGAACTAATCTTATCACAAGGATGACATTGCAAAATTTATCCTCAATATGTTGTACAAAACCTAAAATAAAGTTCGATTTTTTTTTTGTTTTAAAATTCACTTAAATATTTTTACTCCAGACGTGTTTTGCTGACAATATTTTTCAGTGTAAAAGGTGTTCTGCAGGCTTTTCAAAGCTGAATTTTTCAAGAGAGATGGTTTTGAAGGAAGGCATATCTGTGTTTTTACACTTGCTAAAATAAGTTTGTAGCTAGCAAAGTTTTTACCATCATTCAAATTGGTTTTGTCAGCAGTAGTTTTTTAATAGACTATTTTTGCAATTATCGTCCCTCAGACTTCTCGTGGTCTTATTTAACTGCTCTTCATGATTGTGCAGTTTGGGCAATCAAAAATTTCACATATTCTGTACGTTAATTAAAATATCTTTTTCCCAGGCTTCAGGGATCTGAACTCACCTTTAGTAAAAGTTGCTTTGTTCTCTTCTCACAGCTTCCCCAGCACATCCAGTTCCCACTCAAAGGTCCCATCTACCACAGCAGTGCTAACTACCCTTGTAGCTCAGGCTTGAGCAAAGACTTAGTCCTTGGAACATCTGTGGTGTCTTAATGCTTGAGAGCCAGCAAGACTCTCAATGCTGGGGAGAGGAGCTGACAGCAGTATAGGGTGTGGGATGCGCTTTCTTGCCTACTCAAGTTCTGCCATTTGGCAGAGCAGGGGCATGGATGTTTCCTAGGAGAAGGCAGGCTGCAGGATCCAAGTAGGAAAATTCATTGTATGCCTATTGGGTACATGAGGTGAAGGCCCACTCAGCGGAAGCTGGTGAAATTAAGAGGGGTTTAAAATAAGGTTGTGGTAAGACCTAACTGAGTAATATTCTGTTCTGATTTATATCATGGCACTCAATTTAGTTTTATTAGATCATCTTACTGAAATAATCATTACTTTCATATGCCGTGTCATAGGACGTTTGTGCTATCAAGATTTGCTCTCTAAAGGATCATTTAAATGGCAAATGTGATTTTAAATATGTCTAGGAAAATAATTAAAACTCTAGATCTAAACATGCAAACAGCTGAGCTAATAAATGTGTGTAAGTTACCTCCTACTTTACAGAGAGTGTGGGCAGAGATGGCAGAGCAATTAATTGGACCTAAGGACCACTTCCAAGCACTTCTTTTTCTCAAGGGAATATAAAAACACCCGGGGATGTAGCATAATCACTGCTGTGGTGAAGTAGGTCTTTTATGTGATAAGGAAAGGGCTTCAGCACGCAAAGCCCCATCATTAACAATGAAATAAGATTAGTAACCTAGCCAGCTAGGAAGCTGGCCATCACTAACCTACAACACTTAACACCTGTTTTGACATTTGCTCTGTTCAGTATGAAGACTCTCACTGCCTTCTGGGACTTTGAAACAGCCCTTCAATCATTTGGTTTATAGTTGTTTGTAGCTGGTATTAAAAACATGTTTAGATACTTTTTTGTGAGAGTTTGGATCATGGAAATTCAGAAAACTGAAAAAAAAATTACATTGGAAAGACTTCTCCAGATGTTAATCACTGCATACATGATATGGCATGATCAGAGTTCAGTGAAATTTTGGAAGTTAAATAAAACCAAGGACTTCGGATATCAAATATTCTGTCTAAAGCTGATTGCAGTGATAAACTGTTGCATTCATTCACTTTTCACTGCAGGGAAACTCAGATTTAAGGCTAACTGATATGATTCAAATGCCTTTTTCTGGCTGTGCACAAAACTCAATTTAGGTTTAATTATATTGCTCACCTGAGGCTTATTATGGGTGTATTTAAATGTTTGCAGAGGGAAAGAAAAACATAACTGTGTTAACAACTAATCAGTGGTCCTGGGCTTCTAAAGAGGTTTAATGTTTTCTATATTTATTGCAATTATGCCAAGTTTGAGGTTGTTTACTCTGGTTTTGGACAAGATCCTTCCTTTAACTAACAAAGTTCCAAAAATATTTTTTTCTTTGTTTTTAATGCATAGCTCTCCTGAATTGAAAGCTTATAAAAGTGCTGGTCTGAGAAGCATGGAATACAGATTTTCTGCTTTATTTGCAAAGCAAATAGGATGGGTGGTCTCCTTGCCAAGACCTTGTCAACACCACTTACAGATTTCCTGCTTCTCCCCCCCCCCGCCAAAAAATACACATTTACAAATCGATCTTTCTTGTTTTCTCTCTTTGTTCAGTCTTTGTGTTCTCTTTCAAATTTGTTAACCAAGAGAATAATTAGCAATGTAACATCCTCAGTGCTTGTTGGTACACTTCACATGGCTAAATACTTGTAAACTGGTAATAATTTGTACTTTCTCTGGTCTGAAGAAAACAGAGTGATTTCAAGGGATAAGGCCCTTAGTCCCTCACATTTAGGTCACTTAGTCTCAATTTTTGTTTTTGTTTCTCTTGCTTTGGTTTGGAGCACAATTATTCAGATTTTTTAAATTTACAAGTTGGTAGAAAAATATTTTATAATTTATACTTTGTGTCAAAAAGAAAACTTTAAAAAGAAACCATTTTTATCTTCAAACCTTCTCCAGAAAGGTTGTTCTGTAGAAACTCTGTTTTTACAGGTAATATAGATCTGAAATTCTGGGACTTTTAAAATGACCCTACAGAATTTACTGTCATGACACAGGTCTGGAAGCTATCTCCATGGTCACTGAAGCCAATAATGTATTGTCAAATGCAACCTTCATAAGTTTATCAAGTCATGTAGGAATTTCCCATGTCTCTTATGTTACTGGAAGCATGGCCTTAGGGCTTCATTCATCTGATGATTAGAAATCTTTTTTATGTGAGTCTACTTAAATATATCTATAGATAGCTTCTTCCTGTGAACATTGCTTTTTAGTAGAAGTTCTTTTCTTGGGTATTTACCTTTTAATGGTTTTAAGGTGAATAATCTTTTCCTGACAGTTTGTATTTTTCTGAGCTAACCAACATGAGCTGGTCTTGCAGGCTGCTTACTATATGGTTCCTTTTATCTCGCTCACTTACTCTTTTACTGCACCCAGCTGCAGCTGGAAGATATCTTTTCAAGCACATTAACCAGAATTTTGCACCATATTTTATGCAAAATCTCTGGGTTTCCTGTTGTCTTTTCTTCATCACTGTGTTAGTGGTGGCTTGTGGACTTATGAAAAATAACTTGCAGAACCTTTTCTTTCACCATCATTTCCAACTGATAGACTTCCCATTTAACTACACCACTTCCTATCATTCTAGTCCTCACCATTATCTTGCTCTTCCTGTCTCATATTCTGAATCTACTCAGTTTTGACATTACCTCTTAGCCGTGTGTCAACAACAATTTTTCTGTGCCAACCTCCTTTATGAAACGACCAAATAAAGTGGTCTGAAAGTCAGTTTCAGAGTGGTATCACTGGTGATATTATTCCAACCTATTTCCAGCATCTGTTTAACTCCCAAACACCTAAATTTTAAGTCTTATTCTAATTACTGGTTTGTTTTGGTTTTGGATTTTTTTCTAGATGCGGTCTGAGATCTCTGTGTAACTGTTATTTCCCTCCTCCCTTTCTTTTTCCAGCAAGATTAATGGACACTCCTGGCTGCTGTGCAGCACTGCAGCTGTTCCGTTTCCTCTGCCTCCTTTGAGCACACCACGGTCCATGCCCTGTGTCCCAGTGTGGCTACATGACTAGTGCCGGGGGACTAGTACAAATTAACCTGTTATCTTTAAGGTTGTATGAACTCCTACTGTATCAAATGCTTTAATGTAGCCCTTGTTCATGAAAGACCTTTACTGGTATAAATAGGTGAGTTGCTTACAGCAATGGAAAGTGAGAACAAATTCTGCATAAAAGCTTGTACTTGTAAACAGCTATCCAACTCTGGAATACACTCACAGATACAGCAGCTGAGTATCCACGCTTTGGGATTGTGTATTACGGGGACGACTTGTGTTTAATTTTCTCTGCCATGTCCAAGTCTGATCTATATACAATACAAAGGAAAACAGATCTCACTCAATTTGTCTTCTGTCTAGATTGAAGCCGGTGTTGAAAAGTCTAGGAAGTTACAATATATATATATATAGGGAGTAAATTAAATACCCTGTCTCTGTGAAGGACTGAACAAGACCTAATAACATCAAAGAAAGTTGTGCTTTGCTGAGTTTGGAAATTGAATCTTAGTCAGAGAAAATTAGGTTAAAGGATCAATAGAGATGGATCATTTTAGACAGAAAACATGGATTTATATTGGTTCTCACACTACTTACAGGAATGTTAATTATCTAGTTTTGGTTGGGGTTTTTAGTATCCATTTGTTTTAACATCAGTTTACACTCTGATAGGTAGAATTAAGGTAGTACATCACTGTATCTGTAATCACTGTGCCTCTGCCTACCAGTGACAGTCTGGGACCACATCCTCTCATTTGCAAAGTTAAAGAGCAGGGGAAAAAAAAAAAAAAAAAAAAAGAGAGAGAAGAGAACTTGGGAGAGGAAGTAGGAAAAAGAAAATTAAATTCTTTAACAAGCTTGTTTTCTGAAGTCATTAATGACAGGCAGTGGAAAGTGGAAAAGGAGGAGACAAAAAGAAGTTATATACTTCCCAAGCACTGTGATTCTTCTGCAAGAAGTACATAGGATAGAAACTCAGTAATTTGTTGGGGGAGCCTGGCAGGGGGAGGGGTTAGGGTGTTGTGGACATTTTGTAAAACTAAAGAGAGCAACAAATGTTTTTTTTGTTTAGCTTTTCCCTTCTTGCTCTTCCATTTTGTGAAAGAGAGAAAGGAAAACATATTCTTATGTTACTGGTTGTTTCCAGATGAATAACTGTCCTCTCTCTTGAGGGCAGATGAGCAGAGACTGCTTAAGATAATACCTCTCTTCCTACAGGTGGCAAGCAGGAGATTGGGCTCTTTAGGAGTCACAAGATAGGTCCTTAAGACGGAATTCACCAATTTTACAGTGTTATGGGTTTGTGTGGCGCGGTTTTCCTTGGTGGCAGGGGAGGGGGGCTGCAGAGGCGGCCCCTTTAAGATGCTGCTGGAAGAATTCGCTGCCCCAAAATGTCGGACCCGCGCGCCAAAATGTTGGACCCGCCTCTAGGAGGGGAGTGACGGTGGTAGCGCCTCTGGGAGAACAGATTTAAGAAGGGGAACCGGCAGTGTGGGGGTTGGGAAACGTGAGAGGAACATCTCTGCCGATACTGAGGTCAGTGAAGAAGGAGGGGGAGGAGGGGCGCCTGAGGAGGCTGATGGCCCTGCAGCCCGTGGTGAGAAGGCAGGCTGTCCCCCTGCAGCCCATGGGGGCGAGCAGGGGAGCGGAGGCTCCTGAAGGTGGCCGTAACTCCATGGTAAAAACCGCGCTGGAGCAGTGTGAGACTGGAGAGCAGCCCGCGGAAAGGACCCGCGCCAGGGAAGTTCGGGAAGAACTGAAGCCCGCGGAAAGGACCCGCGCCAGGGAAGTTTGTGAGGAACTGCAGCCCGCGGAAAGGAACCACGTTGGAGAAGTTGGTGAAGGACTGTCTCCCGTGGGAGGGACCCCACGGTGGAGCAGGGGACGAGTGAGGAATCTTCCCCCTGAGGAAAGGACCAGCAGAGACGATGTGTGGCGAGCTGACTCAACCCCCATCCCCTGTTCCCCTGCGCCGCCGGGGGGAGGAGGTAGAAAGCAGCGGGAATGGAGCTGAGCTGGGAAGGCGGGAGGGTTGGGGGGAGGTGTTCTGTTGTTTGGTTTCCCTTCCCAATACCCTTGTTTTTGATTTGATTTGTAGTAAATGAAATTGATTTTGTTTCTTCCCCAAGTTGAGCCTGTCTTTTGCCCATGACCATAAGTGGGGAGTGATCCCTCCCAGTCCTTGTCTCGACCCACGAGCCTGCCTTTGGATTTTCTCCTCATCCCAACGTGGCCAGGTGCGGGGGTGGGGGGTGAGTGAGCAGCTTCGTGGTGCTTTGTTACCGACTGAGCTGAAACCATGACATACAGGTAGAGTTTATCTCATGAGTCCATTTCTTAACTATTTCAACAAACCTAGATTCAAATTCTCATGCCCATATTTGGAGAGTATCGTCCCTGAACTGATGAAACCCCTAGTATTTCTTTCCTTTCTGAAGAGGTTAGAGTCAAAATTTGCTCCTATAATTTAATAAATGTTTTGAAAACATTTTGGCTAAACGAGAAATAAAGGGTTTGCTTTAGCTGTGGTTAAGAATGCTGTAAATGGAACAATGAAAATATCTGAAGTCAATTTGATATTTGACATTTATCTGATTTCTCTATGAGGTAATTGTTAATATAATCAAGCACATCTTCCCCTGTAACTTGGTATGCTTCTCTTTGATAATTAGAAATAAGTATTTTGCCTTTATGGATTCTATTTTACAGCTACCTATGGGAAATTTTGTGCAGTATTTGTATCAGTTGAGTGGCTACTAGCTAACACAACAGGTGTTATAGAGTGTCATCTTATGTTACCCACTGAATCCATCATAGCTTTATACAGTAATTATAATTACTTGGCACTGGTGAGGCCGCACCTTGAGTACTGTGTTCAGTTTTGGGCCTCTCACTACAGGAAAGACATGGAGGCGCTGGAGCATGTCCAGAGAAGGGCAACGAAGCTGGTGAGGGGCCTGGAGCACAAGTCTTCTGAGGAGCGGCTGAGGGACTGGGGTTGTTTAGCCTGGAGCAAAGGAGGCTGAGGGGAGACCTTATCGCTCCCTACAACTACCTGAAAGGAGGTTGTAGCGAGGTGGGTGCTGGTCTCTTCTGTCAGGTGGCTGGTGATAGGATGAGAAGAAATGACCTCAAGTTGTGGCAGGGGAGGTTTAGATTGGATATTGGGAAAAATTTCTTCACTGAAAGGGTTGTCAGGCTTTGGAACAGGCTGCCCAGGGAAGTGGTTGAGTCACCATCCCTGGAGTTATTCAAAAAGCGTGTAGACAGGGCACTTCAGGACATGGTTTAGTGGTAATCTTGGCAGTGCTATCTTAGCGGTTGGTTTTGATGATTTTAAGGTCTTTTCCAACCTAAATGTTTGTATGATTCTATAATTTCCTTCAAGAAAAAGATATCCCAGTATAATTTGTTTTACGGGCTAACCGCATTGCAGAAATATCACTGTGCAGTACTCATCATGCCATCTTTTACCTGTATCAGGATAGAATACAATTTTCTTTATGAAACAAAGGGTTTCTTCTCTGAAAATCCTGCAAGAAGATATTGGCAAAAAAAGTCATCCCTAAAACATAAATAAAATGCTTTCTGAGTTCTGAGACTTTGTATTTTATAAAATGTGTTATATGTCCATTCATGGGCACACAAATGCAAAATCACACTTTATTGAATATTCAGGCGAGTACTGAAATGCCACCTGTTTGCACAATGTAAAGGTTTTCTTTCTGTATGTTATTTTCTACTTTTCCAAAGATGTTATTTCCACACTGTACATCAGATCCAGAACGTTTTCTGAAGTGCATGGGCTTTCTTAAAGGTTTGCTGTTTTGTCACCTAAGCAGATAACTGAGCTGAAAGCAAAACTCAAGCTTTGCAGAAGTGCCTTGGATGTTGGCTACCCAATGAGATTTAAGGATCTAAATCCACAAGGTACCTCTTTAAATTCCCTGGCAAATGTATCAATTCTCCCTTCAGTTTCTCTATCTGTATTTTCTGATGTCTCGGCAGAAGTGACAGTTTGTAAAGGGAATCTTTCAAGATTTTTGGTTCTCCTTAGGTATTGCCCGCATACTTACCTGTTTGAACACTTCTTAGACTATCACTAATAAAGGCCTATCTATATGGAAAAAATATGCCTTTAACGCATGTAATTAATATTTGAAATCAAAGCTTTTGTAAAATTGGTTTCTTTCACTGGGGCAGGTTCTCCTGGGTGCCAGTATTAATCAGGACTTTACCCAGGGCTGTTTAAAACGAAAGGAAAATCTTGTGTCGAGATTGATTGTCTGATTACACTTGTGTGATAATGTCAGTAGTATGAGGCTGATGGTCACCAGTAAAGCTGTGCTGGATGAACCCTAATGGTTTTTAATTGCTGCTGTGTTACCACGGAGAAGAATTTTTGATGGGCTCTAGTGCAAAGCATTCACAAGCCTCCCTGGACTTGGTGGGATGTTGGTGTGACTAACTCTTTTCAAGAGCTGCCAGTGTAGCATGGAATAATGTAGTGTCTGGATTTCAAAGCATCTTTGAAGTTCACCAGTATTTGTTTGGAATCCGGTCTTTAATTCAGACTAGCATATAGGAAAAAGAGTAGATTCATACTAACCAAAGAGCTATTAGATGGGATGGGTGCCACAAAAAATTCCCCACCAAAATAGTGGGAAGGACAAAGCTTTCTATCAAAACAACGGCAAATTAAAGCAATGGTGCTTTCAAAATCCTTAGAAAGCTGTGTTAAAGTAGCTTGTGCTCATTTATGCTGGAAAGATGCAATATTTACAGAGTTAAGCAGCTTGCAGAATTCAGAAAAATTTCTGACCTGGCAAGCAAAGTCTTCTTGCTAGCAATTGAGATTAAAGATATAAAAATAGAGTATAATTTCAACTGCAATGATCCTTGAGTTTTCCTTCCCAATAAGGGGGAAATTGCACCTTTTTTTTTCCAACTGACTATCTTTTCCTGCTTGCCTCTACTCTTTCCATTTCTGTTAGCCACTTATATTGCTGTACACAATAGACACAGGCTTGATGTGTTCAAATAACCACTTGCCTTAAATGCTAGCTGAGTTTTCAGTACCTAGTTGTGGGAGCACAGAGTACAAAGTTTAGGGATTTGTCCACTTTCCTGATATACTAGAGACAAGAGCACTCACAAAACACTTTCAAAATGATTAAATACATTTATCCTCTTTGACTGAAACCTGTACTTGCTGTCAGAGCAGCTGCAGTAACCTTTTCTTTTTTTCTCTCCACTGCCTGCATCATTTGGCACAGAATAATGCAGAAGGGGTAATGTTAGAAAAGAAAAGAAAAAATAAATAAAATCATTCCCTCTGCTGTGGAGGAAAGGTTCCTGGAATTCAGTATAAGTAGTCACAGGTAACTGAAGCATTCAACAGAATTTGGAGTCCATCAGCAAAACACATCTGCTGTGCCCTGAAAAGGACTACAAAAACACTGTGTGTTCTTAACCCCTGGGCATTTAAATGTCATCTTCAGACAAAAAATGTTTTTTTGTTGGGGAATCATCTTTTCACCTGTTTGTCTCTAAAAATCAGATTTTTGTACTTTGCCAAGCAATCTTAAAATGAAGTGCTTTCTCCTCCTTTTAGACAGGGAATGATGAAAAGAATAGAGCACATCTTCAGACTTTACTGTGTCTGGAGTCAGGAACATCACTGAGTACCGGGGCACTGTAGAAACCTTGGCTCCTTAGCTTCACTGTATTTGCAGTAGTGCAGTAACACAGGAATAAAGTCACCTGAAAAAAAAAAAAAAAAGCAAATAAATCTTATGAAATAAATCTTCTGTAAGCTTAAATATTTTGGCCTTTGGATAGCTTTGCTGTACCTTCTTATAAAAGACAGTGTGGTTTTCCATGTTTTCCTTCTTTTCTTTTGTAACTGAAAGGCTAAATGAAACTCTTACAGAAAGCATTCAGGACCTTGAGCAGCAATTGAATTTTTGAAGGCAGAGAGGCTATTCAGCATTTCAATTGGCATTCTTTAACTTTAGGGCTGGGTGGCCGTGCAGGGCATTGTTGGGAAATGTATTGATCTGCTAACATATTTTCTGGAACCATTTTTTTTTCCCACTTGTCTGAAGCACTTTGTCACTGTTTTGGAATTTTTTTCTGTGCTGCCAGAGACTATCCTCCACACCACTGATGCATAAGGAAATGGTGTTTCATCAGTGCAAGGCAAGTATACTTGAATGTGCCCTTGATAAACTGAATGAGGATGCTTGCAGCTGGGATATCCCCCCCCCGTATTGCTGTTTCTTACATCTTGTATTCATGCTTTCTCTGTGTAGTGTTTAATGCTATGCAGTAACAAGTATTTTAGCCTTTCACCTTTGAATCTAATGTGGTTTCTTGTGGTCTAATATAGCATAGTAGCAAATTTCAGGCTGGAGTTCAACCTTTGTTCAGGTAATTCAATTCATTTGACAGGAAAGAGTACTGAAAAGGAAGGCCCATCTGTAGGCAGTAGTTTTCCACGTAAAGTGAAGAAAAACAACAATGAGCTTGCTTTGGCAATCCTACTTGTCAGTAATCCACATTATAATAATTCACAGAATCTGACTGGCTAAGGTGTTAGTCACAAAGAGCTTTGCTTTAGTGGTTTTGATTTTTTTTTTTAATAGGTAAGATTTTGAAATGTCTAGGGTATTTTTCCTGGAATCAGTAATAAAATGGACTTTATTAGGAGCCTGGGTATTTTATTATTGATGCAAACTGATCCCAACTAGAAATGAGTTCCAAAATTTAGTCCACAGTCTGAAAACAACTTTTCTTTATATGTTGTTCCTTTCTATTCTTACGCTTTGCAATGCATATGCAAGTACGTTGTCATAATTTGCATCCCTTTCTCAGCATTAACAAGAAAAGAATTACTGCAGTCTTTATGCACCTAAATTAAAGTTTAAATTTGTATTAACTGGTTACTTCAGACCTACCATTTTAAGTAATGTGCAGTGTAATAGATTCAAGTTTACATCTTTTCCTGGTGTTCCTTACAACTCTAGTTGGAAGGAAGATACTTAGTGAATGAAGAAGTACCAGAAGAGAGAAAGCGCTACCATGATTTAGTACAACAGCAAGAATACAAGCTAACACTTTCTGATGGTACTGAGCAGGTCACTTAACCCAGACTTTATGCAAGCAGTCAGTAGTTACATGCTCTTTATACGGGAGTTAGTTTGGAATAAAACATCCTGACATGCAGAGCAAACTGGTAACCACTGTGGTGCTCTGAATAAATACATTCATGTTGCAAGGGACCACAGAGAATTTTGTACTGCCTGATGCATAATTTTGTGGTGTCTCTCTGTGAAAGATGAAAGCTTGGATTTACTTGGAGATGGGCTCCTAGTTCTGCTGAGAAACTTTTTTTAAAGGTGATTACATGGATTATTTGTTTTAGAGTCAGAGGAATTTTCACCAGTTGACATGTGTCTCTAAAGATGTGATTATGTTTCTGTGTTTTGAACTCTAACTCCCTCCTAACTAGTGCATATCAAGTACAGATAATGCTATCAGGTGCTTATAATTTCTTCAGGCTAGTGTTGTGAAGCTTCTAGGTTTTTTGCTACTAACACTTGAAGTCATTATAAAATAGAGGGCTAAAAGGGAGAAATGGGGTTTGTGATTTAGGTTATTTGCATGAACTAATGACTAGTTTTGGAGACTGGGGACACAAAGGAGATGACAAACCTTGGAGATGAGCATGCAGTTTCTCATTTCCACCATCCCACCATGTTAATGTGTGTACCCATGTTTTCAGCACTGGGACTAGTATTTCCTTGCTGTAGGAACTGCCAGCAACAAAGTGTAGAGGATTTTAAAAGCCTGATGGACAAAACGTGAGCTGAAGCTCTTCCATAGACTGAGTACAGAATAAATATTCTTTGGACTTCTGCATTCAGTCTTCATGACATAGCTTCCTGCAGCAGCAAGGGAACTTGCATCAGTGACTGTAATATACTCGTTTCTGACACCCTACCCCTACAGAAAAAAATCAGCACTGAGGAAAAATCAGATTTATGTGTCATGAATGGTTAAATTTTTTTTCATCTTGTTTTGTCTTTGCCCTTAGTTTCTGATTGATGTTGTATTGTTTGTAATTATAGTGTCTAAAAATCTCTGAAATTTACAGCCAGTTTTTATCATTTGTCATAATAAACATAGCTAACAGGTTGCCTTCTTATCACAGAGGTGTGAAAAAGAATTAACAGCTGTGAAACAATTGTAGTGATGAGTGTTATAGGAAAGTCCACAAGGAAACTTATAATACTGTAGCTGGCACAGAGCTCAAAAAATAGTCACTAAATAAAGGGTAAGAATTCATTCTGAGCTATGAAGTGATAATAAAAATTGAACAGTGTAGAACAGTGCCTTATGGCCATTAGGTGCACATATCCATACAGTGAATGAAACAGAGGGTCATGTAATTGATAACAAATTGTCAAGAACAATATAACAAAAGAAAGCACATAATACAGAGTTGTGAACAGTCTGCCTGAATCAAGACCAAAAATGCAATCTAAATTAATTTCCCTAAAATTTTGGTTTTTACCTTTTCAGTATATTAATATCCTTTCAAACTTCCTTTCTTTAGGGAATACACCTTCATAGTAAAAGGGAAAAACTGTTTTTATAATATTGGCAATAACAACATTTTAAATTATGATGGTGCTGTCCATGCAGGACAGGTCAACTCTACTGTTTCTCCTCTTTCAGGCTATTCTGATAAGTCAATATTCTCAAAATAGCTAAAATCACACATAATATAACTGAAAAGAACAATTAAGTAATGTGGCAAATGTTACGACAGACAATACTGATAGAGCCCTAAGCAGAACCTGATAGGGAGAGAAGGTTTTCTGCTATGTATCTTAACCGATTGAATTGCTAATAAGAGCTCATAAATTTAACTAAAATGATGTAAAGTCAATAAAAACATAATGGCTTTTGATTGTATTAACTTCACAGGTGCATATACGGCCCCAGCAGCCATAGAAGAGGATCACCTCTCACTCTGTGATTAAGTACCATTGGAAGAGCTTTCTGAGCTGAGGATATAACTCTTTTATCTTTACTGTTTGGCACATGGACCACCAAGGACTGAGATGTACTGGACAAATAACATAACTGGGAATTAAAAGTCAACTCTACTTCACCCAAAGGACCATCTTAACCTCTTCATCCTTGAGGATCAAAGATATTTAAAACTAGCAAAGAATTTCTAAACGTTTTGGAATCAGTTCAGTTTCTGCTTAAAGCTTTGACTCACCAGGGGAGCTGAGGTTTGTGTTATTATGTTCATATTTGCCAAGTAATCCTTTACCTGAAACCTTTCTGATACTTAATTTAGTAAGTCTAAAATGTTTAATGTCTTTAACACAATCCCTCTTTGTCTAAATCAACATTTTCTTTGGTAGAAGAGAGCAAATAGTTTGAGTCCTGCTGGTGGCATGATGGACACAACAGCTAATAGTTATCTTATGATATGGGAAGTATTGGTGTTGCAGCTGATGCTGCACCTAAGCAATTGTAAAGAAATGAGCAAATAAGCAATAAAGCATATTATACATTGACTTCTCCAGCAGGTTTGCAAAACATGGAAAGTTTACTTAAACAATCAAAGTTGAGTAAATAAAATAAAATTGAAGAGATTTATATTTCATTCTGATTTCCTGAAAATGGAATGGGCATATGGCATCTCATCCAATCTTCTTCTAAGCTACCACATAGAAAGCCATAATTTGGGTGCCTTTTTTTTTTCTGATTTTTTTTTTCTTTTAAGCGCACTTACTAGTAATATTTTGTTTTAAATTAAAGCTCTAAAAATTACCTTTCCACTCTGTGGACTGCACTTCTTCCCGTGGCTTATTTACCCTGCAGTGATATTTCCATTCTTGCTGCTGTACTCCAGGCTGAGACTGTCAGTTGTGTTTTCCTTTCACTGACAAAGAGAGAAATCCCATGGTTGCCACTGTCAAGAACATTTCTCTGCCTTCATTCCACAGGGACATCAACAAGATGTCTGATCCCTCTCTGTGTGCTCCTCTGTCATAGGGGTGATCACCTAAGCTTGCGCTGCCTTTACTTCTTCCTTCCATTGACAGCCACTGCTTGACATGTTATCATCATGCATGCAGAATCCTGCTCTTCTCATGTGCAAAGGTCTATCTGAACAATAAAAACCTTCAGTCAGTCCTTCCACCTCCCAGGCACTGGGAAAAAATAAATAACTGAGCAATAGTCAGTGTCTCATAAGCAAACTCTGAAATTATTTCTGGTTCTTGACAAGAAGGAAATAAAAAGTTTAGAAAGGTAACCTAGAAGAAATAGTAATAATTATTTTACTTATTTTATTTATATATAGGCCAGCATGTCCTATTTAATATGTATTACTTCCAGGATAGAGAAAATGTTGTTTAAGTTTACATAGAGTTCCTATAAAACATTGTATAAAACTGTACCAAAATTGAAAAATAATCTGGCAAGGTGAAATTCATCATATATAAAATGGTTCCACTCCTCCAATTTAGATTCAAGGCATTCTTTTATTAAAAGCTGTAGTGGTTTCAGCTCAGCCGGTAACAAAGCACCACGAAGTCGCTCACTCACCCCCTACCCCCGCCGCTGGCCACGTTGGGATGAGGAGAAAATCCAAAGGCAGGCTCGTGGGTTGAGACAAGGACTGGGAGGGATCACTCCCCACTTATGGTCACGGGCAAAAGACAGGCTCAACTTGGGGAAGAAACAAAATCAATTTAATTTACTACAAATCAAAACAAAAACAAGGGTATTAGGAAGCAAAACCAAACATCAGAACACCTTCCCCCCCCCACCCCTCCCGCCTTCCCAGCTCAGCTCCACTCCCGGTGCTTTCTACCTCCTCCCCCCGGCGGCTCAGGGGAACAGGGGATGGGGGTTGAGTCAGCTCGCCACACATC
>VYZV01040491.1:21451-48131 GCA_013401275.1 Pandion haliaetus
AGGCGCTCCCACCATCACTGATGGGGTTGGCCTGGGCCAGAGGCGGGTCCGACTCTTTGGAGCCAGGGGGGCTTCTAGCAGCTTCTCACAGGAGCCACCCCTGCAGCCCCCTCCTCTGCTACCAAAAAAAAAAACCAAAAACCCGCACCACACAAAGCCACAACACTCACAAATCTGGAGAAAAGTAAAACTAGCTGCTACTGTTGTAATATTGTCTCCAGTAGGTATATGGACTGTATTGTTGTAATGTGCTCCCTGTACCTGTTTTAAATACAGCATGGTGGGAAATTTAAGGAAGGTGCAAAACTGACCCAGCAATATCCTTAGTGTGCTCAATTTACAGATAAGCCACTGAAACGTTCAGGTTATTAACATTTAAATACCTACAGTACTGGACCTAGCCATCAGGCTGAAGGCCAGCAATGTACTCTTGTAGCAAAGGTGGCTAATGATATCCTGGGCTGCATTAGGAGGAACGTTGCCTGCAGGTCGAAGGAGGTGATGCTTCTTCTCTGCTCAGCACTGGTGTAGCCACACCTGGAGTACTGAGTCCAGTTCGGGTCTCCTCAGTTCAACAAAGACATGGGCATACTGGAGAAAGTCCAGCAAAGGGCCTTGAAGATGATGCAGGGACTGGAGCATCTCACATATGAGGAAAGACTGAGAGAGATGGAGGAGAGAAGGTGTAGGAGGATCTTACCAATGTACATAAATATGTGAAGGGAGGGTGCAAAGAAGACAGAACCAGGCTCTTTTCAGTGGTGGTCAGTGACAGCACTGACTGAGCCCTGGCACAAGTTGCCCACAGAGAGTGTGGAGTCTCTATCCCTGGAGTTATTCAAAAGCCATCTGGAGCAATCCTGGGCAGCCAGCTGTAGGTGGCCCTGCTTGAGCAGGGGGTTGTACCAGATGACCTCCAGAGGTCCCTGCCCACCTTGACCATTCTGTGATCAGCCCTGTTGGTTTCTGACTTAAGAGTATTGAAGACCTGGATTCAGCACTGCAGTGGAAGCAACTACTAGGCAAGACCTCAGTCTGGATCTCTCAAGCCTGAAGCAAGTGCCATAACAAGAAAACCAATTTTTTTTTCTCTCTCAGATGTTTTTTTCACATGCTGAATCTGCTAAAGACCTGCTGCCTGTCTTTATTTTTAGTTACTATAACTGCAATTTGTGCAGGGTAAAATAGACTAAGGTAAACAAAATTCTGTCTCCTTGTTCTACTGTGCTAATGAGCATTTTGACTGTATCTGGAATATTTTACTACTTGCTGTTAAAAGAGAATTCATTTGTTTATTGCAAATTCTTTGTAAAGTTACACACTTAAAACAGTTTAAAGGAGATAATATAAATTGGTTTTTTTTTCTTGGTTTATATTGATATAATTTCTGGGTTAACCATCAATAAACAGTAAGTTTATACAGAACTGAGAATTTCTATATGGATATATATTGATATTTTTTATTTCTATATGGATACCCTTATCTGTCAGTTCACAACCAGTCTTCCTGGGTTGTAACAATCTTACTGCTTCTTAATTAATCATAAAGCAGCAAATATTGGAAGAGAAGAGGAAAAAGAAAAAAATGAAAGCAGCACTAATCATGTCTATAATGCCTTATATCTGGAAAAAAAATACTGAAACACCTCTATTAGGTGTAACACTTAGGCTCACCCTATCTCTGTTATGTATAAACAGTATAAAGTACTGTTTATGCATTATGTTTTCTACAGAGACACAGTTAAATGTGTTAGAAACTTTCCTAAAAGGAGCTGAAGCTTGGTCTAGATTTGCCAAGATTTTCAAACAGAATGGTTTAAGGGTTTAGGTAAGCTTAGAAGAGGTTCAAGCTGAAACTTGGGCTTCAGTGTATATAAAGTAAAAATCCATGTACGTACTGTGGTCCTGGATCAAAACCTTATCTTGAATTGGCTGGGAGGAAGAAAGATTCCTTGTGTGCATTTTTTTTTTTCTCAGACAAAAGCTTAATCTAAATTTTTCTCATTATTTCTACAGTAGCTAGGAAAAAAAGGGGAGGATGAAGAATCTTAAGACTTGTTAAAATACTCCAACTCACTCCCACTCCCATAAAAAAATAATAAAAAAAGAAAAAAAATCTAGTTAAATCTGAGCATGTTGTCAAAATGATAAATAAGCCAGCAAAGAGTCACTCTTGCCCATGCCTTTCCCAGAGAAATCCCTAAAGTACAGTGACAAACTTTCATGGAAAAGTGGTATATTCCTGGGCAGAGAGTCTATTGGTAAGAGGTTGCAAAGCAAGGACATCATATATAACTTGCTGCAATTTCTAACCAGTGGTGGGATTTCATAAGCCACACTTACAGAGAAACTCTCTTTAGGAGTCTGAAGAAGAAAATGCTAAGACACCACTAAGGAATAGTGGGTGGACAGCTGCTGTAGTGTGATGATTTTTGAAGCATGGGTTTGGGCCAATGTTAGGAACAGGACTGCCTAAATTTTGAGCTTGTTTAACTACAGTTTAAAATGTTTATTCATTTCAGCTTAGTTGCACTTTTGGGAGGAGTTTGGTTACATGCCCAGTAACAACTGCACTACAGCACCATAGTGGAAGCCAGAAGAGAAAGCTCATATGGAATAAATATCATTTAAATGAGTCTGTAGGCATGTTATGTAGCCACCAGAATGGCATGGAAAGCCAAATCTCTCAAAGTCCCGGCAACAGCAAATGTAACTTATGAAAAAATAAAATAAAAATGCTCCACTGGACTTCTGAAAGGGGGTTTTGGAGTCAGATTTTTTTTAACGGTGCTGTGGGAGCATGCAGAGAAGTCCCTTGCACCCACCACCGGCCAGCTGTATCTGAGTGAAATCCCATCCTCCTCAGCAGAGTTGCTAGGCAACAGCCAGTCCTAAAATCATGAATAGGTTTTTGAATTTTCTTCCCTCACTCTTATACAGGTGAAATACTATACTATAGCTTTGAGATTCAGTGTTATTTTCAGCTGTGCTGTTGAAATAACCATGAAATAAGCATAAGGAAGGTGAAAATATACTTTGATATGTAAACACTGAGGAATATAACTTCGCATTCAAAATATTTGTTTGCCGCTGTATATTCCTAAACCAGTATCATCCATAACGTGTGAAAGGGCTATGGTGCACCTACTTTGAAATCTGGAAGCTTGTTCCAAGATTTAATGGTCAATAGACTCTTTTATAAATGGAACAGGTTTTTTAATTATTTTAGCCACCTTCATGGTTCCTGTGATGTGCATTTACCACAGCTTTGTCCCTCACAAGATCCCCTAAGGTGAATACCTGACCTGCTGAGGTCTTACATGTGCAAATCTGAGGTTTTTTCAGTTGAGGAAGTGTAGTCCTCTGCCTCCAGACTTGAATTTACAGTCGTGGTCCCCTTATCCTCCCACCAGACCTTAGGATACCTCATACAATGTTGGCAGTTGCCCTATGGCTCTCATAAGAACAATGACAGTTTATCTGTGATCAGCCAGCTTTCAAAAAATTTAGTGCTATTTATTTATGTAAGAGTGAAAAAAGACACCATAGAAAAGCGCATCAGAAAGTAATCTCTCTGCAGTTATTGCACATCAGCAGCACATGGTAGAGGCAAAAAGAAACCATTTATTTCTCTAGTCCTTGCTGCCAGCTTTCCCTGCTTTGCCTCAGATATGGGCTGACCTTTTTTTAGTCTTTGCACCAACTTCTGTGTGATGCTTTTTAAACTGCAGCAAACTGTTTCCGCAGGCTGCAGGAAAAGCTGCTTTGTCTCCTTCACCTTCCTGCCGTAACCCAGGATATCAAAGCTACATATCACATTTGTAGCAGTGATACATTTTGGCAAAATCATACACATAATGTCTCTAAGTATGATTCAGAACAATAGTCTTCAAAGTGTTCATATTTGGAAAGTCTCATCTGTCAAAAGTATCAAAAATGGCTTTTAAAGACTAAATTAGTGTCAAAAGTTGGGATTTTCAGCACTGCAAGGATGAATAGGTTTAACAGTTTACACCAGCTCAGGAAAATTACATCTCTCTGTGCAAGCTGGACTGAAAATACTGGACAAAATATTGTCCCCATTTGATTTCCTCAGGGTGCAAGAATGGTAGGTGAATGACCTTATCTATCAGCAGAACTCAAGGGTTAGAAGCATGTTCAGGTTTAGATTCCCCATTAATCCACATGCAAAATGTTTCTACATGATTCAGTATGTTCCTGTCTTTCCTAAGTCCCTTAGAGCTCTTCCAGAGGTGCTGACCTTCCAGTGAATAAGCTGAATTTAGGCCCTAAGTGCAAACATAACTTTAATTCACAGAAAGTATTTTCGCCAAGGTTGTGAGCTAGTCATCAGCTGAGTTACAGTGTGGCCCCGAAATATCACTTGCTATGACAGATGGTACAGTGGTAGCTTCCACATATAGCACTGTTTCAAACTGTGACAGAAATCTTCTCTAGTGAAACCGAAAAGTTTAACTTCACCTTTCAGAAAAAATGACATTTATATCTTGCCTGCTGTAACAGCTAATAATAGTTACTTGTCTGCTACTAGCTGACAAACCTGATTTGCAAGTTGCAAGACAGCTCTTTTCACATGAGTTTCCCTAAATCAGCTGCTCATCCTAAAAACAAACTGTAATGATTTTACTGCTGTAGGGCAACAGAGGGGAAATGACATGATAGCTTTCCGCTGAATGAGGCCAGAACCAAGAAAGAGTCACAGTATTTTTATAACACCAAGATCAAATGGAAAACATTTTTATTTTACCTGTAACCAGGTAATGGGGTTTGTGGCTGTGGTCTTCAGTATGCACACCACAGTCAGTTCTAAATACATAATTGGTTCATTCCCTTTGGGTTACTTGACTTATCTAAATATTAATCTTCTTTTCACATATAATATTACAGCATTCATTATTATACTACCTTCCCACTCAGTCCCTATAAAGAGACTATAGACTGAGAGTGGAATTCATTACTCTCTTAGTACTATCTTAGCCTCCACTTATGCAAGTTTTCAACTGAATTTACCTATGTCAACAAGTAAATACCTATTCTGATAGTTTCTTTTCATTTATAATATGCTGTATTGGATTAAAGAAGATTTCTTTTATAGTGAGTTGAACAAGGATAGTTTGTTGCAGCACAGGATTAAAGAAAAGCATGAAGTAAAACAAAATTTCACACCTGTTCAAAATATCTGATTACTGTTTAAAAAAAATAAAAAATTGAACAATTGTCAATGGCTCCCCAATTGATAGCACAGATAGATCACTTCATTTTTTAAGTAAAAGAAAAGTTGTGATGTTTAACTGTTATAACACCACCATGTCATATAATGACAGATTTTTTAACATAGCATTATATAAATAAATTAATATTATGACAGGTGTCACTATACCAAGTGTCAATAGTTAAGTATATGTATGAGAAACTGACTCTCACCTTTACACTGCAGTGCTGCAGTGCAGCTGCTGAACATAACATAACAGAAGTATCCTACCTCCCCTCACGTTTTTACACCACTTCTGCACACTCTATGTGTTCAAGCTAACTTGCATAATTGTTATTACTCTTTTACAATAACTACATAATGTACTACAGTTGGCTTCTAGGAATTATTGGCTCAGGCGTGAGGCATGGCAACAGAAATGTAAAGTAATTTTTCAGTAGCTGCTATGTGACAAAGTAATTGTCTCAAAACTGCTTTGTTGCTTGAATCCCAACCCTCTGATTTGGATGCTTTATTTAGAGTTTGACTTACTAATTCTCCATAGAAACTGCCTCAGCCTCACTCTCTGGTTGGTGAAAAAAGGGAAAAAAACCAACCACCAGACAAATCAATCAATCACAATTCCCAGACCCCTTAATGTTCAAACAGTGAGTTTAAAGAAGATGATACCCTTACTTCAACATCTTAGTAAGTGAATCCTAAGAAAAGGCTGTGTTCCCAACTCTCTCTTTCTACTGCTAGGTATTTGGGAATACTAATTGCTTAGTTGAGTTCTCTCTTCTACCCTTGCCTTTTTTTTTTTCCCCTAGAACCCTGCAAAACAGTACTCTATAGCACTGTCAGAGTTGTGTTAACATTGTTCATTGTATACCCCAAAATATCTTGAAAGTATCTTAGGAAAGATGACATAATGCAGACATTTAGTCTTATGGTAAGTGTTACTGAAACCTGTAAAATAAACCACTTGTTGCAGTTTTTGAGCCTGAAATAGTTGAATATTGTCAGTATTTCCACTCCAAACTGAATCTCACCAAAGGTCACAATGTGCCCAACTCTTTCCAGGACTTAACGTTTCCTGTGCAACTATGTCAGCTTGCTGAACAGCATCTTCATTTGTAGTCTGGAGCCTCAACAGAGTGGGTTTGTGTTCTGTTTTCAGCTGGGATAGAGTTAATTTTCTTTCTGGTAGCTGGTATAGTGCTATGTTCTGGATTCAGTATGAGAAGAACATTGATAACACACTGATGTTTTCAGCTGTTGCTAAGTAATGTTTAGTCTAAAGTCAAGGATTTCTCAGCTTCTGATGCCCAGCAAGCAAGATGGCTGGAGGGGTACAGGGAGCTGGGAGGGGACACAGCCAGGGCAGCTGACCCCAACTGGCCAAAGGGGTATTCCATACCATGTGATATCATGCCCAGTATATAAACTGGGGCAAGTTGGCCTGGGTGGGACGATTGTTGCTCAGGAACTAACTGGGCATCGGTCAGCGAGTGGTGAGCAATTGCATAGTTCATCACTTGTTTTGTATATTCCAATTATTTTACTATTATTAATGTCATTTTATTATCATTATTATTATTATTTTTCTTCATTTCTGTCCTATCAAACTGTCTTTATCTCAACCCACGAGTTTTAATTTTTTTTTCTGATTCTCTCCCCCATCCCACTGGGTGGCGGGGAAGCAAATGAGTGGCTGCGTGGTGCTTAGTTGCTGGCTGGGGTTAAACCACGATAGTCTACAAGGCACAGTTCCAGGGCTGATCCTCAAAGGCTGGGATGTTTGCAATGTGCCAGCCTTAACTTGGTTGGCAAGCCCTTTAGATTTCATTTCTTCTCATTTTTAGGATGTTTGCACCAACCATTACCTTTGCTGTTATGTCTTATTAGTCATCTTCTTTGCTGTAGTTGCTCTCTGTGACAGTTGCCTGGTAAAAAGCACTGAGCTTACAGCTACTTTCACATCCCATTGTATCTGTTTCCTTGAACTAGAAACAGAGCACCTAAATATGGGCAATATTCTGCAATATGCAACCTGAGATTGGGTCCTGAAAAAATACCAAAATATTTAAATATTATTTTAAGACATGTTAACAAATATGTCCAATCAGATATATATATTAAGTGAATACAAACTTTAAATATTAAGTGAATATAATTAAACATTAAGTGAAGTAAGGAGAAAGATTTTATGGTATGTTACTGATACCATGTCTGAAATAAATTCTGAAAACATCACCCAATTTTAGCAAGATGATTTCTAATCCAAAACCTGAGCTGAAGTTCTGTGAGTGTAAGAGGTAAAACCTTTTTCTATCTGAAGTAAGTAAAACTGACACATAGTTCCCTCAGAATTTTAATGGGTACTGAAATACCTTGTCTCCTTGGAATAACCATAGTCACACATAGTCATTTCTGAAAATGTTACTGAAATTGCTTCAGTTATCATGCTTTGTGAAACGTGACCTTCCTCTATAGGTCACTGAGTTCTTTAAGATATCCTGGTTTTCAGTATGACTTCATTGACAGTTGCTGGATGAGTACATACCAAAAATACAATGGAGAGGTTGTTTTCCTTTATGAAGTTCTACTGAATAACAAAAAAAAAAAAAATCCAGCGCAACTTTAGGACATTTTGATTTTTTTTAATGCTGGTATATAATCAATGTTTTCTCATGGTTCCTGAATTCACAGTCTCTACTCATTCCACCTCCCCGCCCATTTCTACAATTCTCTTATTTCTTCCTTACCCAGTGAAACAGAACGTGCTTATGTTTCCCCACAGAAGGCTTATCCCCCCCCCCACCCCCAGACAGCAGTAGTCTATTGCTACATGGTAAGAACGTCATTATTTTTCCACCGTGTTAACTCAAAGTCTTAAGCAGAGTTTGTGTATCATGAGACTTAAATGGTTGGAGTTTGTGAAACTCTGTGTTTATCATATACACATATGTATGTGCTTGTATGTTATTAATGTGTTAATTTCATAGCCATTTAGGTATATGAAAGACTTCCCAAGGAATTTTGGAACTTTGCCGAGCAACGCAAAACCCACTGAAGAATGAATCTTTACATGCATAAAAATTCCTGGTCTAAAAAGTAGACTTAGCATCCATTTACACAGTTTTGTGACCTCATCATTTCCCCTTTTATTTTTACCTTTTAAATCCTTATGACTTCTCTGACAGATTAATAAGTGATGATGCAATTTTACAGAAAAACAAGAATTTTACTGCTGTAGATGCAAGATAATTATTTCTAAGTGTGCTTTGGTTTACTAAAACATTAAAGATTATAATGAACTTCTGTTCTTAATATCATCTTTGCACACTGTATTTGAAATACACTGCAAAATATTATTAGTAGATGGGTTGTCATTAGAATTTAGGTAAAAAGTAGCATCTTTTTGCATCTAGAAACAGTTTGGATAGCAGTAAAACAGAGAAATGGGCAGATTTGTGCTCCTACAGTCACAGTAAAAAAAAAATCCTAAAAAAACCTGTGGCTGAGAAACACAGGTAAATAGCATACACTGCCTGCAGGTGGGAGGTGAAGGTCTAACCCTAGGTGCCAGTCTTGTGGCAGGTGGGTGTTGTGATGACCTGCAGACATCAGCTTCTGGCAGCATCCCGTTCTGTTGCAGTCAGAGATTTGTGCTCCTCAGGAGTCCTCAAACCTGCATGCTCCTCAACACTAGCATGAGAGTTTCATTTGATCTGCTTGTGAGTTACATATAGCTAGAATCACATACTCCATGCCAGCTTATAATAGTTAATACAGTGTCTGTAAAGACAAGATTTATAGCTAAGGACTCAAAAGTAAAGAGAAGGCCGAAGAAACACTGGTATTCACAAACAAGACAATTAATTGAAAAAATGTCATTTCTTCTGTTGGCTTTTTTCCTGTACTTCTCTCTGTAAACAGATTATAGCCTTCTTGAATTTGAATAGTTATGTTGCTGTATCAAGTTATCTGTAATACTTCAGCTGAACATAAGTTATTGTTATTAAATATTCAAGATTTGGCTTATTTTAAACAGATAGAGATCATATACTAATTGGATGAATGTAATTACTAAAGCAGGTTTTTAGGGCCAATACATCTTCAGCATTGACTTTCCCTGAATAATTCCTCAAGATTTCTGTTGCTATAAACTCAGTCCCCAGAGTATACCTTGAAAATGAACACAAAGTTAATCAGTTTATTAAATTTAGATGATATCCATGACCAGTATTGATCCTGTATCTGAATTAGACACTTGCTTTTCTATGAAAATATTTTTGAACTCAAATACATTGACAGTAGGAGTAGATTATTATTTTTTTTTAAATGTGACAAATTGAACAAGACCGGTTTGAGGCAAAAGAACAACCTTATTTTGTCTGAAGATGCGGGCTTTCCTTCAATTTCTTTATTTGTTTTGTGGTAGGATATCCGGCTGCATGATAGGATGATAGGATGTAGAGGTTTATAACACTTGAATGCTGTTCTAAGAGATTTGTCACCTTAATCTTTTTTCTTGTGTTTATATTGCTATTTTCCAGATGAAGAACTGAAATACAGATGAGAGACATGACTATTCCAAGGTCAAAAAGACAAGAGTAAAAGAGTTTTCATTTCACCATTTCAAATGTTATAGCCTTCCTTTCAAATATTAACAGCCTCCCTCTCTTTCTCAGTTTGTTGAATTTTCAGCTTCATTTGATTTCTCAACAGTGGCAGAGACACAATGAAGGGTTCTATTTAAACAGAGGAGAATTTGGAATCTCATTCATGTACACAACATTCTGGGAGTGCACAGATTTTCCTATGAGATAAGCAGAATCCCCAGAGCTGCTAGGCAAAGCAGTTATAAGCATTTTTTTGTCACCTGCTGAGAATGAGTCTTACTCTTTCCTGTCTCTCATTTTCTCATATCATAGTTTGAAAATGGCTATCAGACCCATGCAATTTTCTATGTATTGGATAGCCTGTGATGCTATCTGTATTTCAGCTGGACAGTCTGGCATACTGGTAGTAGAAATCGTTACTGGCATCAACTAACACAATAATGACTGCTGCTCTTTTCAGTGTATCTTCCATTATGTAAAAAAGTGCCACTCTTCCTCAGTTTATTTCAAAGTTTTCCAGTTCCCCAAAAGCTTGCATGAATACAAATAAGTCATGTGATCTATCCCTTAAGGCTAAAAGTCTAGGGATATTTTTTTTTTTAAATCTTTGAACTAATGAAGAGAACATTATTTAATCAAAATTTCATATTCTGTGCCCCAGACTGATATTACACTGACATCCGCTTGGAATTGGCTACATACAGAAGCTAAGAAATAAAAGCTGTGAAGAAACAAGTGTTCGATTAGTTTTGCTTCTGCTATTTTCAAAATTGATCTCAAAAGAACACAAGACACGTTGCAGTGCCATGTGCAATACACCAAGGCTAATAAACCTCCCAAATAGGGCTTACATTTGTTATTCATTTCATGAAATAGTGGAGCATATGCTCACATTTTCTTTGAACAGAAGAGAGGATTTTTAATATCCTTTGTTACACATGTTGTAATATTTACCAGCTACCACTGTGCAGGCAAGGCTGCTATTGAGTTGCTCTATGCCCTGTACAGCTCCAAAAGGTAGAATGTTACTTTCTGGGTTGTTTGGGTTTTTTTTTTTGGGGGGTGTGTGGTTTTTTTTTTTTTGTTAGTACAAGTCTCATTAAGGGGTCTATGGGGTGGTTTTGCATTTTTTGTTTGATTCTTCTGCTCCAAAGTCTAACAATATTTTAGAAAGTGTTCACACATCATACTTACTAATTCCCCTTGACATCCCCACCTCTCAAACACACACAGACTGCTTGGGAACTCAGTCCCAAAGCCATTTGATATATTTGCTTAAGATCAACCTGTTTGATTAGACTTTTACTTGATTACTTTTGCATGTTTGACTAATGCTTTATGAAGCACTTGATGGCCTATATAAAGGCTTTTAGGATAGGCTGCATTCATGTGCAAAGATCCCCTGGGACAAGGAAGGGAAGGGCTCCTTGAAATGAACAAAGCTGATTTTGCAGAACTTCCAGGCAATCCATATCCTTCCTCCCCTCTAAACAAATTTATTTGGTTCCCAGGCCCGACCTAGAAGCAGTCCTGGGGGAGCTCTGGAGAGGTGTGGACAGCATTGTGGGGTTTGAAATTCACTATTTACATGAGATGAAAACTTTTCCAGATACATAGCAATCAGTTATTTATTGCTGTTCTGGTCACCACTGAAACTTTGTGATATTTATCAAATCTACAGGCAGCAAGTTATTTGTATTTCAAGTAGTAATTATTCCTAATTGATTTTGTATATGAAAAACTGGCTGATATTGAAAATATTATAATACAGAATATATGTAGTCTATTCTCCAGCTTGACCTATCACCAAAGACCCTTGAACTCTTAAAGCAGATAAAGGAAATACAGTAGAGGTGTATGCCTGTATGCTCTTTTCTGTGTTACCAATGGATTACTATTGGACGTCAGCATCCTTCCATTTCGCTCAGAAATCTGTATTAGGGAAGCTAACACGTTATTGGTAAATTGTTATAGGGTTTATTGAAAATTATATTAAAATTAGTATTTCAACATTTAGCACAATATAATATTCTGAAAACTCTCAGTGTAACATGTTAGGCATCCTAATATGTTTAAAAACAGTAATGGAAAATCCACTTACTTTTTTAAAATTTATTTTCAAAGATGTTTTGTTTTGTAAGCAAACTTGAAAATTTTCTTCATGAGGACTGATTGATGCAAAACAGTTCTGAAAGAATCTGCAATTATTTTGGCAAATTTTGATGCTATGAGCTATGTTTGTCATTGACAAGCATGACCACATCTGAGAAAACAATGTTGTATTATTGAAAAGGCAGTTATTCCTCAACAGCTGTGCTTCCTGAAAAACTGAACCTATTACAGTTATTTATCAATGTTAATTATTTTTTTCTAGGTGTGCATCTAAGTATATATTGGAAAATACAAAATTTGGTAGAATAGGGTAACTCATTTTTCCTTATGAGCTTTGGACAGCTGTTTTTGTTTATTTGTTTGTTTTTTCCTTTGAACTGATGAAGCAATGTGTGAATTATGTAACTCATTCCAAAAGCTAATAAACCTTTTATGCTACCCCAATGTGTATTCTGCTTAAGCAACATACTGAACAGAAGCGTGTCTTAGAAGGGGTTTGGGATTTCATTATAACTATTTTTCATATCCCTCCGGCTGTGTTCATTTCTCTAAGAAATACTTATAGACGGAGTAGGAGGAGAAAAATAATACATCAAAACCAAGAAAATATCTGAAAATTACCAACATTATTTTTCTATTGCAGTCCCTTCTCTGAAAAAAACAAACCTGCTACAGCTTTTTAGGTGATTATTTATGGATAGTTAGACTATAAGTAAACGTTATTTCCTATAAAAAGTAGGATTTAATGTTCTAGTATTTTCATGTGGAGGACTGTGTTAATGGACTTTTTTGGGCCACTGCTTCTGGAGGACGTATGCTCAGCCTGCATAGCAGTCTACAGTAATTTTGGAAAGACAACTGTACTTTGAAGAAACAACCAAGTATATCTTGGGGAAGGGGTTGTCTGTTTGGGGTTTTTTTCCACTCCTTGTCTCCCTGTGAAACAATATTCTTCTGGAGATGATTTTGTGGATAGAATGAAAGTGGAAATTTAGGATAACATGTATAATGCTTGATTCTGATCACCTTTACTGTAGTAAACATGACTACACTCACTGAACTGTGAGTAATTAGCATGATGTTTCTTTTTTGAACATTTTTAATTGGCAGCTATATCATAGATGTTATTTCAGAAGTGGGGGATTTGAGAATGGGAGAAGCCTGACAGGAGACCACAATGTGACATATGCAAGAAAAGATTTGAAACGAGTCACGAAATTCCATTTTACAGGAATCACTCCAGGGGAGTGCCTTTGCTTCAACAAGGCTGGATACACTGAATTTGCAGGGGAAAAAAAAGGAAAAGTCTGTGGACTGAGAGGATAGGGTTTCATCAATTTTTTAAAATATAAATTTGCAGAATAGGCCTGTTGAAGCTGTAGACTGATTGGCTATCTTGTTTTCACAGCAGTATAATTGCTAAATACAGCCCTAATATGTGCAGCAAGGAAAACAGTTGAAGCAGAGCTTTTAAAACATTTCTGTGAGCTCAGCAACAACAGTTAGTGTACTCAAAGGTAATAGAATTTTAAATGGAGGGTAACTACTAATACATTTGATTGTCATGAAAGAGAGTGGCAAAGCACAGCCTTCAAGTTATTCATGTCTAAATAAATAAGCCTAGGCCAAAGATGAGACAGAAATGCCATTTTCTCATATATACTCAAGCATACTCAAAATCAGTTCCATGCTTGAAGAAGAACATGGAGAGGCATGTTCTTCTTCTTGAGAAGAAGATGCCAACCAAAATCAGAATCTTCACAACACATTAGTGCAGTGCAGGCTGAAAGGATGATGTTCAGCTTTCTCTGGAGGGAGAAAGGAGACTTTTGAGTAGTTCTCTCCAGATAGGAGAAGAAACTAAAGAAATCACAAGTTGTATTTTGTACACTTCATTCATTTAAGTTGTTAAAATCAAACTCTAAGCAGCAGAATTTGAGTACAAGCTGAAAATAATAGAACAATGCTTGCTGACACACTACTCTGCTGCATACTATGGAGTGGCTACGAAATGTTTCCAAGCATCTCTTAATGAAAATCAGGCTCATAGAAAAAGACCAAAAGCTACAGAGAGACAGTAATAGACATGAAGGGCTAACATTGGACTTTTAAATGTGTATAGACAACGTTAGATAGACCATCCTAGTCTATTTCTATTTTAAAATCTCTTTTTTTCTTTAATAACTTGGTCTTCTTGTTACCTCCATTACAAAGGGCTATATGTGAATTGGTAACTCAAGTAGTGTTTGTAAGTCTCTGCATCTGGATATCACAGCATCCTGATCCTATATCAGGATCATGTCTATATATGCATCAGATTCACTCACCTCCTTTTTATGGTTTTGTTGTGAAGGAAGAAAGCTTCGACATTTGCAGTGAAAGGAAGCCTCAGTATGCTCTGTCCACATCTCTGATCTTGATGAATGGAAAACTATGATGCTGGGACCCACAACGAGATACACTCAGTCCCTCTTTGTTCTAGGGGCTGTCATGGTGAGCTGAACACTCTCTGAGGGTATCCTTGCCAGAAGCAGCCATGCTACAAATACTAGAAAATACCTTTATGAACAAATTCCCCAAACACATAGGAATCATTTGATTCTGTACCAGCAACCTTGATGAGTGAGTGAATTCTTGGTTTCCCAAGCTCCAGTTATCCTTATTGAAACAACTTAAATGAACTGGAGGCAAAAGTGATGGGGAAATACATTTATTGAGTCCACCAGACAGCATAGCTCTTCTCTGCTTCCACCCTTGCCCACCCCAGCATGAGTCAGCTAGCTGTCAAGCTCTGTGCATACATCAATCCGTTCAGTTCTTTGTGAATCAGTTCAACTCTACTGCAGCACAATAAAGTGCAACACAGAGTTGTCAGCTGCTGTATGACTGCAACACTGCTTTGTGATTGGAATACTAAAACATGTCTGCTACCTTTTGGAGGATGTCTTCATGTTTGACAAGCAGCTTAAGATAAGATTGCACATGAAAGGTAAATATCTTCCAGGATATTTACATTTAAAACACTTCCAAATATTTATATTACTGCCAGTTTTGGTAACTGTTAACATTTTCAGTTATTCTAATTGATCTCTATAAATAGCTTATCAAATTTTTAAGCAGCTCAGAGATGACTTTAAGTGTTTGGATTACAGTGGTTGTAACAGCAAGGGAAGTGCTTGCTTATGTTGGATTTTTATTAAACCAAAAATAGATTACTGCATTTTCCTACAATGAGATAATCCCTGCACAAACTTTCTTAAAAAAAAAGCAGTCAATTATTTGATCAGTCTTTAACTTTTTTTCCCTCAGTTCTCTCTCTGTTGGCTACACACTTCATTCATAGTCAAGCGCTTCATTCAAGGACGTGATAGTGAACTACTCAACAATACTTATTCCATTATTTGTTCATTAAGTGCTAATCTGGGAGATGCAATGTGAAGGAGTATAGCTTTTAACCTTTACCAGTTTCCTCTGAGCTACTTTATCTTAGTTTTTTGTTATTAATTTCAAACTATCCAGTACAAAGCTTTTTTCATGTTAAATTCCTTAGAGGGGGATTTTTCAAGGTATAAAAGTTCAAATCTCCTGAACGCACATGCTATTTACTGTCCTGAAGACTCTCTGGTGCACCTCTTAAGGAGTGTTCCCATAATGTCTCTCTCCCCTATGAAGTGAACAACCCTTTCATCAGAGAGGTGACAGGTGCACCTCTGTCTGTCATTTCTGTAGTTAGTAGAAATGTGAGGAAACCCTTGCTCCTACAAGAAAATTGTCTTGTGACCAGTGCTCCTGCCAGGTTGTGAAGTCGGGATCAAGACCTTCTTGCAAGGTCATGAAGGTACCCCCAGGCCTGGCCGTCCCTGCCCAGGTCCCTGGGGCTTCCCCCATCTGCCCACAGCCCAGGACCCCATGAGAGCCCCCAGGGCCGTCAGACCCTGCCCCAGCCATGCTGTCAGAGCTGGGCCAGGCCCCAGATCCCCACAGCCTTGCCTTGCTGGGCCCACCAACGGGGCCATGTCCCAGCCTCGGCCCACCCCAGGGAGATGCCGGGTGCCTGGGGCTGGGGCTGCCCTGGTGCCCCGCGGCTGCCCTGCTCCTGGCTGGAGCAGTGGGACAGGCCCTGGTTGATGGGCCATGACCTGGGGGTCTCCCACTGCTCCTGACCCTGGGGAGCCCCCGCCCCTGCTGTGCCCTGAAAACTGCTGCTTTCTCTGGTGATTTCTCCCTTTCTGTATTTGGAATGCAGTGACATCCCTTTGTTTGTTTGCTTCACCTTATTTAAACAGAAAATACCACATCAATGAGTAGAGCAGGCAATATGGCAGCCTCAGAAATGGCAGTGCACCACTACCTCCCAGCACTGCCACTTTCACCTGCCTTTCGAGCACCTTTATCATTTTTACCTGCATATCTTGTTGTTGGGTGCTCGTTCTGTTTCCTTTAACGCATTCCCCCTTAGAAGTGCAAAGTGCCTCTGTACCTCTCTGCACCAGCTAGGAGTCTTGCCATGCTTACCTCTTCTACAGCTGCTCAGGGAGTTTGTTTTCCCCACCACAGAAGAGCACTGTGCTAACCACTGCTTTGCACTACATCCACCGGACAGCCGATGTAAAAACAGTAATGTGGATATTTATTACCTAGGGATTCATCCCGAAGGATCACAAAAGTTCCCTGCAAATTATAGGCCTTGTGCTGCTGGCTTTTCCCATAACACTTGAAGTTTAATGGCTGCTCTGTACAAAGCTGTGAAACAGCTTTTTATTTATCTATGCATTTAGTCTACACTAAGCTGTGATTCTCCAAACAACCGTAAATAGATTGTGATTGTGTTCCTTGCTAAATGAGAAAATCTGTATGTATTTCAAGAAATTTATTAATAAGTTATTGTGTGGTGAGTCCACTGAGGAAAAACAGGGCTTCTGCTCACAATCAAGACATTTAATATGGAGTTGAGTTAGAAAGAGTTATTCTCACCCTTAAATCCAAAATACACGGTATTTTCAAAGCATTAATTAAAAGCAGCTGAAAGAACAGATAAAGACACAAAGCCCTATCAGAAGAGAGTTTTATACTAACTGAACATGAACAGCCTATTTTCTTTTCTACTTAAACAGGCTTTTATATCTGAACAACCAGATCAAAAGCCAACTGACTGAATGCCAGTTCAACAGCTTTAGAGGCTTCTGCCATCTGTGGATGAGAGGCTGTCAGGTTTTTAAATTGCAGCACATAGGCTGGGAAGGCAATACATCCCCTAACGGCAGCTAGAATGGAATGAGTTGTGGCTTCCTCCTACTACAGCAAAGTGGAATTATGACTCTGAACAACAGGCCATAAAGTATTTTATTATGTGGTCATGAGTGTCACTTTCTATGAGGAACAGAGTGGTAATTTAGTGTGTTAAATTATCACTTTGTGAAATCACATGTAACAAAGAGATCTCAACTAACTTTAATTGAAGTGATCTCAAACTATATGGTGCTTTACTGCAGGCCTGTTTGTGTATGTGCACCCACTTGTAAAATATTAATGTTTAAACTGTTCACATCTGGACAGCAAGGAAACCTTGGTCCTGTTGATGCTCATGGTGCCAGAATTCCACACACTTCCTGGCAAATAAGGAAAAAAAAAGAGGAAATCCCAGTATTAAGATCTACTTAAGGTAGTAAGAAATGAATAAAATCTAAGAATAAGAGAAAATATCCCCTCACTGAAACACCTAGAATTTCAGCTAGAAAAGTGCAAGTTACCTAAAATAAAGCCCAATATTCTCTTACATACAGCAAAATCTCTTATAATATAACCTAGTATATTTGGGTTCTGAGGACAAGATAAAAAAATCAAAGGCAAGACCTCATTATATAAGTAAGAATTATCCTTTCTTCTTTCCCTCTTTTAAAAAAACAATAAAAATAAAAAAACCTTTGGCTTCTCATCTGGTGAGAAATGCAACTTTTTTTAAGGTTTCATTTTAGTTTGGGGCTTTTTTTTGTTAAAACTGCCCCTCTCCTTGAAAACATGTAGCAAGATTTTTCAGTTAATCATTGGTTATATGCAATATTTTTAGTCCTTTTGTAATGGTTCTGTGCTAGCTCTCCAGTTCATCAACTAGACATGGATCCATTACCAGAGATTAGAGTTGAGTAAGAATGTGGATAATGAAACAAATATTTCATCAGGTATTCAGACTTTTCACAAAATCAAAATAATTTATCAGGTTTTTCAGCCAGGTGCAGTGAAAATGCCTTGTCTGTCTACTTCTGCAACATTTTGTATATACAAAACTCTTATCTCCCAATGGAAGAATTTAGGTCACGTATGTGTGTGCCAAGTCACTTTGTAATGTAAGCTGAATATTTAGACAATAAAGCTTTCCTAACTCCTCTGCAGTTCATTCTCAGTTCTCTCAGCTAACAGCTGTAGCAACCCACAGACTGGTTTGTTTTCAGCACTGCAAGGACCATCTTTCATTCTACTGTGATAAACAAGCAGACAAACAAATAAATGGAGCATAATAAATCTAAATTCTGAGGGAGGAAGGATTGCCTTTACCTGTTTGAAGCCTGAAATATTTGGCCCCAGATGTGAAATGTAAATGCCTCTTGGTTTCAAGCTTTGTTTCTTCTGAAAGGTCATTATGCCTGCTAAGAAATCTTGGCTCATTGTTGATATGGAGTAGTGCAGCAATGGACATAGCAGATCATGCTCAAAAGGTCCTTGAAGGAACATTTTCTTGAGCATCATCCCTATCTTACTTTTTGAGATATAGAAAAATAAAGGTTTCAACTACATCTCTGGCTCTGGTTGAAACCTTAGAGTTTGAACATCTGTGACACCATAGACTTCCTACACAAGTGGCAGAAGGAATTGTCCCATTCTGTCAGAACATTTTCATAAAATCATAAATGCTGTAAGAGCTTTATATCAGGTCTTAGTGAGATCCAAGAAAGGTATCTCACAGCAGTAAATGAGATAATTTTCATCATGCGTTGATCAATATGAACTGACAGCTCAATGGGCTGCTGACTGACAAATAAAGAAAAAGGTGTCCTTGACTGGTACCTCCTTGTCAGATGGTCTAGTTATCCACACTGGTCTTAGTGCTGCTCTTACTCATCTCAGTGGCACTACGGACCTTTGTGCTTCCTACAGCAAAAGCATGCTTCTGAGTTCCCACTCTGCTTTAGTACCATCTTCGCTAGCTACAGCTTTTCTTTGTGTTCTCAACTGTCTGCCTATTAGCAATGACCATTTCTCTGAGCACTGAATTATAGTAGATACTAATGAGTGCAATCTCTATTTCATTCCACATCACAAGTTTCAAGAATTGCCAAGTGCTGAAATTGGACTATTCCTGTTAAAGCGTCTGTCATTCCCCCGATACAGACCTGCAAGCCAAGAATGGACATCAGGATGAGATCCTTAATTCCAGTTTAGACGCAGCTGCAGTTATAAGGTTGAAAAGCAATTGCTGGTTTGCCACATATTTTCAACAGTGTCAATGTCCCTGACCAAAAATATGCCATATTCAGTCTTCTTTTTCCCCTAAAGTTTTCTGAATAAATTTTATGGGTAGTGAACTCTGCCCCTCTCCATAGAATTTTATTGACCATGTACACTCCAAGAATATAGTTCAGCAAATACACTTCCAGACTTTTCCAAAGGGTTTCCAGAAGACAAACCATGCTATTTGGAGTTTGTGAATATGAATGTTCATCAAGCTTTACTTCCAAATACAGTTATATTAGTTGGGATATCAGATCTTGTTAGCAAGAGGAAAATATGACTGATTTCTCAACACTGCTGTCTGTCCAAGAATTACAATTAGACAGTTGTAATTATTGTAAATTAGGACATGAAAATAAATGCATCCTCTTTTTCAACTTCTCCAGTTCTGAGTACAGTCATTGAATGGATAGAATCTTAAGAGACATTTTTCCTATATTTTACCAGGTTCTATGAGACTGTATTTTTAAAAAGCCTGTAACTTTGAATGTTCCTTGAAGAAGAAATTGCAATACAAGGAACAACCTAATTTAAACTGACTACAGTTTCTACATGGCCTTTCAAAGAATATTGAAAAATTAAAGGATTTTGAAATTGTATCACAAATGAGGCCATAGTATAAGCAGCACTGTACATGTTACCTCTGTCTACTTCTTGTATTAAATCACTTGGATCATTTTCCTTTGTTTTCTAATCATGTACTTCAAAATCTCGGAATGCCACTGAATATTTGCTGTTCTTTTGACTTCATCAGTTGTGTCCAATATGATGACATTGTGCAGCTGTACACATTTTAGAACACATACTGCAGCTATTTTTTTTTTTTTTATTTCCTTACTTGTTGATTCCTAATGTCTTGGTACCTGAGTATATTTACATGAATAGTATATGGGTGTTGAACTGGGGAATGGAATTCTCCCTCATCTCTTTCCCCAGCCTCAGTATGATCCATGTTTTATGAGGTTGGCTGTGATGCTTTCTCCATCTTTCCCTTACCCTTCCCTCTGCATAACCACTGTATTGCATTCAGTTGCAGTATACACATAAAAATAAAAAAAATTACATTTAACCAATCTCAAGACAATAATTAATACATTTCTATACCAGAACAACATGAGAACAAGTTTGGTATACAATTTGAAGTTGAGGCTGGAAGGCATCTCTGAAGATCATCTGATCCAACGCCCCTGCTCAGAGCAGGGTCAGCTAGAGCAGGTTGCTCTGGACTGTGCCCACTTGGGTTTTGAACATCTCTAAGAATGGAAACTCCACATCCTCTCTGGGCAACCAATCCAGTGTTTGACAACCTTCAAAGTAAAAAAGGCTTTTCTTATGTTTAAACAGAATTGCCTGGTTTTCACTTTGTACCCATGGCACTGAGAAGGGGCTTTGTCTTCTTGACTTAATTCTATTACGTACTTAGGCACATTGATAAGATACCACCACCCTCCTGAGCCTTTTCACTTTGAGGCTAAATATTCTGGGTTCTCAAAGTCTGTCTGCTCATATGCCAGACGCCCCAGTCCCTTGATCATATTCATGGCCTTTCTACTGGACTCACTCCTGTATGTCCATCTCTTGCTTGAACTGAGGATCCTGGAACTGGACCTGACAGTCCAGATGTGAGAAAAGGGCAAAGATCAGCTCACTCAACCTGCTGGCAGCACGTCTCCTAAGGCAGCCCAGCACACTGTTGTGTTGAAGTATTGTCACTCTGGACCTATTGTATTTTAAGACACAATATTTAAAAATATGTATTTCAAGACATTTATATTTGCCGTTCATATACTCTGTTAGGATAGACATATAGGCATTTGTCCTATCTGAATGATGCCTAATTTCATAGGAAGTTTTCTTCACAGCCTTTGGCAACAATTCATACTTTAGGAGATAAAGACATTAATGAGAACTCTGGCATTATTATGGCACAAATGGCTTTTCTAAGTTACGGTCTGGATGTGATTTTGTAAGAGTTCTTTGCAAGGCTATAGACCATGTAGTAAAGTCCCCTCCTTTCTCTTGCAAAAATAAGATATTAAACACATAATACGATTTCTAATTGAGAAACCATTTGTATTTGGATTTAAATCTCTATGATTTAGAAGCCTAAAATATTTAAGTTTCAATATAAATACCCCCAAGTTGTTCAAACTTTAAATTACATTAGAACTTTGACATCCTATATTATCCTTTATTATATCAAAATAACTCCTCATAGTATTTGATTGCTGGAAAATAAATTCCTGATCACATCAGTCACAAACTTTCTAATAACATATTAGTAAAATTAAACATTAGAAGAAAAGCGAGTCTTTTAACTACAGTTTGAAATACCAATGATCACCTCAAATTCTATTATTGAAGAGCTGATATTTTAATGTATTAACTTTTTTTTTTCCCTTGTTCTTGTCTTCAATAAATACCCAGCTGGTCATTATCTGTTGGTAAGCATCATTTTGAAGAGGTTTATAGTTTACACTTAATTTTCTGATTACATCTGACTTTTCACGGAGACTATATAAAAATGGCTAGGAAAAAACAAACTTTGGAATACAAAAAGGAGAAAAGATAGCTTCCACAGAACAAGAGAAGTTAAACGGTGATGAATGAACAGTTGTCTATCATGAGTGAGCTCAACTACTTTAAATAAGCTGGATGTTGCGAAATAAAGAGGAAACTGGGAATGAAATTAGGCCAGAAATGAACAGCCCAAAGATGCTAACAGAAAAACAAAATGGTGCAGGCCTGTCTAACACAAGTGACCAGAAATCATTTCTGTTCCTGGGTGTATCATCAAATTGCTTTGTAATCATAACCTTTCTGCACAGTGGCTTCTCCATCTGCAAAAAGGTGGTATATCCTTTGAACATTTACTGGGTGCTTTGAGATATGGTGATGCTACATAAATGTGAAATATTAGTACATCTAGCACTGCAATAGTAGCTGAGATTTTTCAAATCACATCATAAGTGTCAAAAGCATAGGGATAACTGTGCCACCTATGGCCAGTATTGCTTTGCTCCTTGTGCAGTTTACTGAACTGTCAGGCCAAGGGAAATATTCAGATATCAGACATAGCACTAATTGAATTTCCTCACCAAAAGCTGTCAAATCATTATTACAAAAAATAATCCAGTAATTTATATTACAATGCATTGAATAAAATATCTTCCCAGATCCCTTCAAGATGTAGTAATCACTCTTTTAATTTACTTTGAATAGTTATTTCATTTCTTTTAGAGTTTATATTCATATATTTTCATACATAAATATTATACAAATATTATTTTAATGTATTTATTACTCTTAATTTACTTTGAATAGTTATTTCATTCCTTTTAGAGTTCATATTTATATATTTTCATACATATATATTATGCAAATATTATTTTAAAGTATTTATTTATATATATATATATATGTTCTACACATAGATGCACACATATATATGAAGTCCTGAAAATAGAATTTCTGCCTACCTCTTTGCAAACAGTCCTAACAATGAGACAGAGAGATAACAGTATTGAGGATAGCTTTTCTTGGCAGTGACATCAAATTTATAATGTCATGATATGTAATTGGGAAAAAAAAACCCCAAAACCAAAAACCCCAAGAAATGCCTATGTACCGAGTCAACCTTCTTGTATTCCAAACTTAGAAAACATAATAAATTCAAAAGAATAGCTGATGGGAGTATGAGAGGATATGAGAATTACATTGATAACAAAAAGCTCTTCTGTTTCTTTTTTCTTTTCCTTTTCCCTTCTCACTGTCTCTCATTATCTTCTGTTTCTTTGACTTATTCTTTTCCTCCAGAAATCACTCTGCATATTCTTCTCTTTCTTTAAGTCTTCTATATCTGTATTTCATCTTCTTCTTTTAAATGTAAGGATGGCTGTTTTCTTTTTATTCCTAGGTTTATTAGAACTCTATATTCTCTATGGCTCCCTAATTTCTCCCCCTGCGCCAGCAAAATTCAACTTACATGCCAAGATCCCAGTGTTGGTGCTCCAGTATTAGTGTTAACATGAAATATTTGGTTTAGTATCTATAATTCAGACTGGCTCTGGCCATTTTGAGTTTTAACCAACGAAACTTTTATGGTACCTGCCAAAGGAAGTTGATTAGGAAGGAAAAAGCATCAGCCAGCTATTGTCTCCTGACTTTGGAGTTATTGAGTGCATCACTTCTTATCGTTTTAAGCTAGTCACGATTGTTCTTGAGGGCTCAAATTATTATCATTATGTTAGAAGATCACTGCCAATCAATCATTAAGGTAAAGTCTGTACTTTAAAGGACAGGTTGGTGGAGCATTTAACTTGCACAAGACCTGTTCTGTAGCTGCTGCAGACAGGAATGGCTACTAGACAGATCAGACAAAAAAAAACCACTAAAATGAGAATACATTTTAATTAATATTAGAAACTAGCATTGAAGAAAATCTCTTTTTCTTTTTTTTGGACAGACGTTGGCTAGAAGGCTTAGTGACATTAAAACTTCTTTAATCATTTTGGGGTGTGATTGGTGTTTATCCTCATCCTGAAAGATGGTCTAGGAAAGCAAAAAGAGAACCATTTGTTTTACAGCAGATCCAAAAAACACCCAGTAAGTAGTTCCTAATCAATTCACATTGTTTCCTGGCTATATGTATGTACAGAGGTTGCTCCTTCTAACATGTATAACGACTCTGTTTCCAGGAATAGGTAGGATACTAGTACTTAATAAACAAACAAACAAACAAACCCCTAAGAAGGTTGAGGGCCTGATGGTTATAAAATAACTTAATAAAATCTAGCCCAGTGTCCTGGTTTCAGCTGGGATAGAGTTAATTTTCTTTCTAGTGGCTGGTTTAGTGTTATGTTTGGATTCAGTATGAGAAGAATGTTGATAACACACTGATGTTTTCAGTTGTTGCTAAGTAGTGTTTAGACTAAGTTCAAGGATTTTTCAGCTTCTCATGCCCAGCCAGCAAGAAGGCTGGAGGGGCACAAGGAGTTGGGAGGGGACACAGCCAGGGCATCTGACCCAAAGTGGCCAATGGGGTATTCCATGCCCAGCCTATAACTTGGGGGGAGTGGGGGTGGGGAGATCGCCGCTCGGGGACTAACTGGGCATTGATCAGCGGGTGGTGAGCAATTGCATAGTGCATCACTTGTTTTGTGTATTCCAATCCTTTTACTGTTATTAATGTCATTTTATTATCATTATTATTATTATTTTTCTTCCTTTCTGTCCTGTTAAACTGTTCTTATCTCCACCCATGAGTTTTACTTTTTTTCTTTCCCGATTCACTCCTCCATCCCACTGAGTGAGGGGGAATTGAGCGAGCGGCTGCATGGTGATTAGTTTCTAGCTGGGGTTAAACCACAACACCCAGAGTCATAGTATATCTCTTAGAAAAAGGCAGAAATACCAAGCTTTTGACTTTCCTTGAGGATAGCTAAGGTACTTGTGTAGCACATATAGGCGTTTTGACAGTGGCCAAATATTGTAGCAATGCCACAGTTTTTCACAGAGATCACCCTTTGGAAAATGACCAACCACAATAACTCATGCTGGGCACGTTCCCACATCATCAGCTCAAGCACATCCTTGCTCACAGTCCTAGTGAAAGAGCTCTGCGCAGCCAGTTTGGTTTCTCCTCTTTCTGCCAGAGATTCCCCACCTAAATCTGACTCTTTGGGCTGTGTGGCTCTAGCCCTGTCTGTGGCTGAAGAGCAGCAGCATGTGGCTGTTATCCCAGTCCCCTTTAGAACTGTGTTTCATTAGAAGAGCTAATAAGAGGAATTGTGTGATATTGGTAGTCAGAACTGCGCTATTTGAGGAGAATATAAAACACGTGGGACAGAGGAACACATTGCCTGTGTCAAACAAGCCAACTGTATTGTTTCACTTACAGAGGAGAAAAATGGGATTTGAATACTATAATATCTCAATGAAACTGGGTAGTAATGAAGCTTAAGTCCACAAAAGACACATTCTGTTGTTAGGAATGAAAGAGGAAGGAGAAATAGTGCAAGCTGGAGTTGCAATGCTGGGTTCACAACCTTGACAGCAGGCACAGGGAAGAAAAGAAAGGATTTCAGGAATCCTGGAAAAAAAAATTTAAAATTAAAAAAGCAAACAAAAAAAACCCCAAACCACAGAACCTGAGCACTGTCTACAGCACAGTGACAACTAGTTGAGAGCACACAGCTACTGAACTCTGGTGACTATTAATTCTGCCACGAAACAGGGAGCAACCAATGTAAGAAAATTGAAGCAAATGGATGCACTCTACAAATGGGGTAATTTGTTCAAAACGCTTTTGAAAAATGTTAATGAAGATTTTCTGCAGGGTAATCCAATATAATTGTGCTGCACTGTATATTGATTGTACAAGAGAAGAAATCTAAGCTAAGACTTCATACTGATAATACCTTTTCAAGAAGGGCTAAATGTTGTTTCTTGGACTATTTATATTGGAAATTGAAGCACTGCTGCCATTTTTTATGCTTCTTACCCTATTTTTCATTATGAATTTGGGACAGTAGTTAGATATTATCTGTAAACATCATCTATGTTGCTAGCTGATTTTACAAACAAAATTATCTATCATTGTCAAGATATAGCCTTCGTAGCTGGAGAGAGAAACTTAAGCTGTGTAAAATCATCAGAACTTGAAATGTAAATGAAAATTATACTCTTCCACTTTCTAAAAGTATCTATCCAAAACAAGTGAAAAAAATCATTATTTGGGGTAATAAAGTTCTTCTAAAACAGAGCTTATCATTAATCTGCTTGAAACACTATCACCTTTTGTTTGTTTCAAGAAAGTTACTCCTTTTCTGTTGGAATACTCTGCTTTTATACTATACAGAAAGGAAAAGAAAGGAATGACTGAGCATAGCTATATCATGTTTAGAATGGAGGCTTGTGATCAGTGGGTGAATTGCAATCTCTAAACTGGTTAATGACCATTGCATCTGCTCTCAATCAAGGTGCAAGATATATAAGTTTATCCCACCTAGATGTTTAAGTGATGGAACACAACATCTGGTGTGAGACTTCTGTTATGGGTTTGTGTGGCGCGGCTTTCTTTGGTGGCAGGGGAGGGGGGATGCAGAGATGGCTCCTTTAAGAAGCTGCTGGAAGATTCCCCGGCGCCAAAATGTTGGACCAGCCTCTGGGAAGGGAGTGACGGTGGTAGCGCCTCTGGGAGAACAGATTTAAGAAGGGGAAC
>VYZV01040493.1:0-28440 GCA_013401275.1 Pandion haliaetus
TTCCTTAGACGGTCTTGAACCTGATCTTCTCTTACAGTGGGCACTCCTTCATTATCCCAGTCCCTGCCCTTGCCTTCTGTGACTTGGGTGGCGTGGCTGGAGCACTTGCTGGTGAAGACTGAGGCAAAAAAGCCGTTGGGTACCTCAGCCTTCTCCATGTCCCAGGTAACCAGGTCTCCCATTTCCTTCCAGAGAGGGCCCACATTTTCCCTAGTCTTCCTTTTATCACTGATGTACCTATAGAAGCTTTTCTTCTTGCCCTTGACATCCCTGGCCAGATTTAATTCTATTAGGGTTTTCGCTTTCTTAACCTGATCCCTGATAAAGTAAAAATTCCTTGGAAAATTCCTATATAAAACATTACAAAAACACAACACTACAAAACTGTTGAAGTTTGGTGGAAACTTTAAGAGGACAACAAACACTGTAAAGCCTACACTATGAACACATGCTCATTTTCCAATCGCTTAGACTGACAGTTTGAAGTTCAGGTTCTGCAACACCTGAACTCCTTGCCCATCTCTTTGCCCCTTGTCAGTCAGCATAAATTCAATATATAGCTATGATTCTACATGGTTTTGCCTGCATTTTCATTATAGACCACAAAACTGAAATTAACATACCATAAACCTAACACTAGTGGTAAGTTCAAAGTAGATGATAGCTATCAGGAATACCCTATCATTCAAGCTACAGCACAAAAATCAGTATATATAGGTCATTAGCCAAGACACAGCGTGCCCCCCATATCAGCTATTCGTAAAAACAACCTCAATAAAACCTCACCACAAAACAACCTCAATAAAACCTCACCCCAAAACAACCAAAAAAGCCAAAATCTGAAAGAGATCTCAAACCTTTATTCTCCATTTAATTTTGAGGAAAAATAAGCATCATCCTTTAACATCATTCCCTTCTAGTAACCAAATCTGCCACAAACACTCATCATGTGGCAGATGAAACAAAGAAGTTCCACTTCATTCCTTGCACCACTCTGTGCTCCTGCTAACCCACATTCATATCCTGAGACCTCCGACAACCAAAGATTCCACACACAAAAACCCCCGCCCCAGAGAATACCCTTTGCTGATTTCACAATATTGCTGGTAAGTGAACTAAAAAAAATAGTGATAATTCTGTCCTCTAATGAGATGTTTATAAGCAGCAGCCAGGCTCCTTTACAGAACCAGTTAAAACAAAAGCGGGTCCTTCATACCCAGTGCTGAACATCATTGTCCAAGAGCAGACATACACACGTGAAACAGTATTGCTGGCAGTTGCTTTTTGAAGGGTTGTGTTTCTATGAAAAACAGAGCAGAAATTATGGGGAAGTTAAGAGAAAAGGCAAGAAAGAAAATGCAAGGACACAATCTGAACAACTGTGCTGAGCACAGCCATGAGACTGACGCATTTATTTGGCTGATGGAAAAGTCCCACAATGGCCAAAGAGACTCCCTCAGGTTGCTCAAGGAAATAATTCAGAGACCATCTCATGTCCCCCTGCACTCAAGGAAATGAGACTTCATTAGACTAAGGAGGAGTTTATCAAAGAAAAAAACAGAGGTTATGAATTGCTTTTTCTCCTGCAGGTGATTCATGTGATCCTGAAGAGAGATAATCTCAGTGGGATCTACTATCAACGGAGAGATGTTACAATCATTGCATCAAAAAGGTGCAAGTAATAGACAAGTCACAACACTAACAGAGGGATACGTGACATCAAAATGACTGTCGTGGTTTAAGCCCAGCTGGCAACAAAGCACCATGAGGCCACTCTCTCACTCCTCCCCCCATGGTGGGATGAGGAGAAAATATAAAGGCAGGCTCGTGGGTCGAGACAAGGACAGGGAGGGATCACTCACTGCTTATGGTCACAGGCAAAAGACAGGCTCCACTTGGGGGAAAAACAAAACCAATTTAATTTACTACAAATCAAATCAAAACAAGGACACTGAGAAGTAAACCCAAACCTTAGAACACTTTCCCCCCACCCCTCTCTCTTTTCCGCACAAGTCCACTCCCTGTTTTCTCTACCTCCTCCCCCGCAGTGGCACGGGGAGGGGGGGGGGCGGGGAATGGGGGTTAGGGTCAGTTCATCACAAGTTGTCTCTGCTGCTCCTTCTTCCTCAGGGGGAGGACTCCTCACTCATCCCCTGCTCCACCGTGGGGTCCCTCCCACAGGAGACAGTCCTTCACAAACTGCTTCAGCGTGAGTCCTTTCCGTGGGCTGCAGTTCCTCACAAACTTCCCTGGCATGGGTCCTTTCCACGGGCTGCTCTTCAGTCACAGACTGCTCCAGCACAGGCTTTCCCATGGAGTCACGGCCATCTTCAGGGGCACCCCCTTGCTCTGCCATGGGCTCCTCCATGGGCTGCAGGTGGGCGTCTGCACCCCAGCTCACCTCCATGGGCCGCAGGGGGACAGCCTGCTGTCTCACCACAGGCTGCAGGGCTATCAGCCTCCTCAGGCGCCCCTCCTCCCCTTCCTTCTTCACTGACCTGGGTGTCTGCATAGGGGTTTCTTTCACATTCCAACCCCACTACTCACTGCAGGTTTCCCTTCTTAAATATGTTATCCCAGAGGTGCTACCACCATCGCTGACTGGGTCGGCCTTGGTCAGAGGTGGGTCCGACCTGGAGGCAGGGAAGCTTCTAGCAGTTTCTCACAGGAGCCACCCCTGCGGCCCCCTCCCCCACTACCAAAACCTGCCACACAAAACTAATACAATGACCCTCAACCAAGAGTTCAGAAAGAGTTTAAAACCAAACCAAACTGATGAACCAAAACTGTCATAAACAATTTCTAAAATCTTCTGATTTTTTTCTAGAAAAGTCAGGGAGAGCCTTGCAGATAGATGAGATTCTTATTGAAACAGCCACAGCAGACTGGGGGAAATCCATTTTCAGGTCAGAATGGTGAACTAATTAACTGATTAGCAGCCTGACCTGACTGCACACACTAAGTTTTTCCCAAAAACGGGAGGGTAGGAAAATTTGGACTAACTTGGAGTATGCTACGAAAGAGAAACTCTAACACAGACCTGTAGAGATGAGCAATCACTTTGAGAAAGATTAAAGAATTACAACCCACAAGGACACCAGCCACTTGGATGCTGAGTTGGATGGAGCAAAAGATTTCTCTAACAGCAAACATCCACCACATTTTTCTTCCCTGACTGCATGTGTAGCTGTCCCAGAATGGAAAGCTCTGGGTATCTATCATACAAATGATAGAACAATCTTTAGAGGGAAGACTGTGAGATCAGACCAGCTTGGATCAGTTCAAAATCATGTCTAATGTGTGAGAAGATAAACAAAATTTCCAGAACCCCCAGAAGTGGTTGTATTAGGAAAAAATAACCCCAGATATGAATTTCATTGTGGTTTTTAGGTACATTTTCCTGTACACAATGATATTAACATCCACATGTGGTGCAATGCCCACATGCAAGTCCTGGAGAAGGCCACCAGTCTGAGTTGGCCAGACACAGTCAGGTGATAGGGCAAGAGGAAAAGAAAACAGCAAATCTGCATTACAGAGAACCTGAAGAAACTTCTGTTCCTCGTGTGTCAGAGCATAAATATGGAGTAAAAAACCAAATTATTATGGAACAACACTTGTATCTACACACATTAATTTGGACTTGCAGACCAATATGAGAGAAAATAAGTTTTCCAGTACGTAGTATGGACTACAAATGAAAGAACGGTGGATACTGTCTTGGACATCACTATTGTTTCAACAGACACAGGAAAAAAGCTGGAAAGTGAATCCCTAATTGGCTGTGTATGTTGCTGACAATGCTGGAGAGATAATTTGTCCCCTTGAAATGTGGGAAAATAAGATTTGATTGGAACTGATAGGAATTTGAGAAAAAGATTCAGACAGTTAAGCAAGTGCACTATCTAATACCCTGTTCATATTTAAGGATGGCAAAAAATGCATCAAACTCTTATAAGAATAAAATCCAAATGTATTAAAAATGACATGTGCTGAGATGTAGCTCCTCAAGATCCCTAAACAACCGGCCATTGCGATCTGTTGTCTCATGCCTCCCCAGGCAGAAGCATAAAGGCAGCAAGAAAGGGCAAAGAGTGGCTAAACCCTCTTCAGAGGCCCAGGATCTCAGGGGAATTTTAGCTGCTAAAATTTCAGTGCATTTGAGACAGCAGTCTATCCATTTGCAAACTGTTACTGAAAAGCTACAGCTAATAAAGATGGGAACTGTGATTGTAAAGGTAAAACAGTAGATGTCGTTAGTAAGTGCTAGTGTGGGAAAGCTGTAAGGACAAAGGAGGGTCTCAGGCCCTCTCATGCACTTGTCCCAGCCCAGTGGTTTTACACTTAAACACAGAGAAGCAGATAGATCTTTGTGAGCATCAGGATTCAGTCTCCAAACCAACAATCATAAATAAGAAATTATATTACAACGGATCACACCACACTGATAAGCTGTAGAGAAGTATGGAGAATCAGCTTTCTATGAAGCACAGAGAGCTAAGTGAAAATATTTGTAAGGCTTCTTACCTTTTAGCATGAGTAAATACCCTGGATATTCAATCATAGAATCATGGAATGGTTTGGGTTGGATGGGACCTTTAAAGATCATCTAGTTCCAACCTCCCTGCCATAGGCAGGGACCCCTGGCACTAGACCAGGTTGCTCAAAGCCCCATCCAACCTGGCCTTGAACACTTCCAGGGATGGGGCATCCACAGCCTCTTTGGGTAACCTGTTCCAGAGCCTCACCACCCTCACAGTAAAAAACTTTTTCCTTATATCTAATGTAAAACTACTCTCTTTCAGTTTAAAGTCATTACCCCTTGTCCTATCACTACCTTTGAGACAGCAATCCATCCATTTGCAAACTGTTACTGAAAGGCTACAGATAATAAAGATGGGAACTGTGGTTGTAATGGTCAAACAGCAGATGTAGAAAAAAATATGTCACTACAAATTACAGCAGGTTCAGTGTGCTTTCCCCAAATTCACCTCAAGAATGGTAAACAGCCAATGGAAGTAGATCCAAACGGCAAGGATAGCACAGCTTTCACAAATACACAAATCCTCACCAATTTGCATTGATGGATGTTGCTTTACACCTGCCATGTGTGAGGCATGACACAAGCAGCCTTTCTTTGCCAGATTGCAGTATCTAGAGGATATCCTAAGGCAGGGATTGGCAGAAATTAAATTAAGGGGGAATGGGAAGTGACTGATGTGCACATATATAAGTCAAATATGGAAATAAATACCATATACGTAGCACAATAAAGACATACTAGTTATTTACAACTGATTAAGCATCTTTCTTGCAAAATAAATTCCTTCAAACTTATCACCGATCTAATCATAAAAGGGAGGAAACCTGCAGGTCCCAGCAGGCAGTCTATGAATTACACACGTACAGAAACAAGTTGAAAACTGCACAAGTTTAAAATACTGATTTGAAACCCGATGTTCTTTCAGCAAGTGAAAATCTTTTTCAAATCAACCAGTAATTATAAAATAGCCATACATAAGTCTGCCAAACATCTGTGCACCATTTTAATGAAAGCAACGCTTTAATAAACATTGATCAAAAAGGTAAGGTTGTTGGAAAGTTGTAAGCAAGCTCAGAGGCATTTACAATGAAACTGTCTTCTAGCTACAGCTAGAGCACTGTGTAGATCCTTCTGTGCTATGGGGGGGTCAAGGAAATAATACTAGTAGTGTAACTGTAAAGCATATTGGAAAGGCAGGTGCTGCAGTTCATTGTTATGCTAAAAAACTCCGAACAATCTTCTATAGCAATTGCAGCTGTCTTTCTTTTACCAATATATAATACTTATCCCTCTGATTACCAGATGTAACCACCTGCAGTTAACTGGTTTACCCATTTAGTTACTTCTAGGGATGAAATGTCTTTAAAAATCAGGCAAGTTAATGCTAAAACTAAAATGCACTTTAAAAGCTTCATACTGAAAAAATGTCAGATGGCTGTGGAATTATTTGCACTCTGGTACAAGTGCTCAGAAAATGGTTTTCCAAAGTGTGAAAAAGTGTCCTAAAAATGGCCTCAATAAATTTTAAAATACCAGGTACCTCAGTCAGTATTCTGTGAAGGACAATTATTACCACCACATTTTTATTACTAAATATGTCCATCACACTACAGGTACCTAGACACCTCAGAGAACACATTTAAATTTATACAGCCATTACATATGGCCAAGTTCTCATCCTCTCTTTTTTCCCCAGTCTCTCTCACCCACCCCCAACAACTGTATTCTTACTTCTTATATGAAAAGGCTGTTCCTTTTCAATATTCTTCACCTGGGCCCTGTTATGGGTTTGTGTGGCGCAGGGTTTTTTTGGTAGTGGGGGAGGGGGGGCCGCAGGGGTGGCTCCTGGGAGAAGCTGCTGGAAGCTCCCCCGGCTCCAAGTAGGACCCGCCTCTGGCCCAGGCTGAGCCCATCAGTGACGGTGGTAGCGCCTCTGGGAGAACAGATTTAAGAAGGGGAACCTGCTGTGAGTAGTGGGATAGGAATGTGAGAGGAACCCCTCTGCATATACCGAGGTCAGTGAAGAAGGAGGGGGAGGAGGGGCGCCTGAGGAGGCTGATGGCCCTGCAGCCCGTGGTGAGATGGCAGCCTGTCCCCCTGCAGCCCATGGGGGTGAGCGGGGGAGCAGAGGCTCCCCAAGATGGCCGTGACTCCATGGGGAAACCCACGCTGGAGCAGTGTGTGACTGGAGAGCAGCCCACAGAAAGAACCCACGCCAGGGAACTTTGGGAAGAACTGAAGCCTGTGGAAAGGAACCATGTTGGAGAAGTTCGTGAGGGACTGTCTCCTGTGGAAGGGACCTGACGGTGGAGCAGGGGACGAGTGAGGAATTCTCCCCCTGAGGAGCAAGGAGCGGCAGAGACGATGTATGGCAAGCTGACTGCAACCCCCATCTCCTGTTCCCCTGTGCCGCCGGGGGGAGGAGGGAGAGAGAACCGGGAGTGGAGTTGAGCCGGGAAGGCGGGAGGGTTTTGGGGAAGGTGTTCTGAGGTTTGGTTTTACTTTCCAATATCCTTGTTTTGATTTGATTTGTAGTAAATTAAATTGGTTTTGTTCCCCAAGTTGACCCTGTCTTTTGCCCATGATCATAAGTGGGGAGGGATCCCTCCCAGTCCTTGTCTCGACCCACAAGCCTGCCCTTGTATTTTCTCCTTATCCCACCGTGGCCAGGGGCAGCGGTGGGGGGGTGAGCAAGCTGCTTCGTGGTGCTTTGTTACCGGCTGGGCTGAAACCGAAACCACGACAGGCCTATAAAACTACTCAGCCACTTGCCCAGGGCCATTTGACAGCTAAGTAAAATATTATTAGTTTTTTCATTAACATAAGTCATCATGGTAAAGAATGAGGAGGGTAGATTTTCTATCTTTGGAGCTGTCAAATTTTTGTGGCAATTTTGATAGGGTAACCTTGCCCTTCCACTTAATATCACCAGACAAATAAATATTTATCAATATAGGCAAATTACATCAGTGTCCTCATTTGAGATGCACAAATAAAACTGTAAAATTTTCACTTTGGGACACAGATTTTGATTAAGGTCTTTAACGTCTCTCTTTATGTATTTATTGGCTTCAAGGTAATTTGTTGATCATAGGTTTTTCTTCCTCTTTCCTTGTCCCACCTTGGCTTTCTGTATGTCCCATCAGAACATATTCACATTTGAAATCTGTTATTTTATTTACGTTCTATTGTAGCTTCCTTTTAAATCTGAACTTGAGTTTTTCCACTCTTATGCTGCTTCCTCTCATTTAAAAGAAGGCAGTCAAGCAAGGAACATTTCATACTGGGTAAGTCTCATTTCCATACAGAAAACAGCGTAACAGAACCACAAGTGTCTTTCCTCAACACTTCTCTCACTAACTGTTGATCCCACTATCTGATTTCAACTAAACACAACAAACATGCAAAACATCTGAAAACTGCTACGCCTCTGTTAATCCTCTGAAAAATCAGTGATGTGAGAAAGGCCTGTGGCCCCCTTCATTCCCCAGGGAGGGGAAGGCTGTCTCAGCCACATTAGTGGACACCAGAGAACCCACTTGGCACAAGACATTACGTGTGTTCCAGCTGCAGGAAAACCCCCGTTCAAAGCTTGTGCCTCATCAGAGGAGGACTAATCCCAGCTCAAGACACAAAGCCACAGGGAACTGAGCTCATAATTTCCCCTCAGTGAACTACTGGGAGAAGGGAGTTGTTTGTGGGGTTGTTTCCAATTTTTGTTTCTGTTGGTAATGGACAACCCTTTGCGTTAATCAGCAGCTTCTTGACATAACCACTTAAGAAATCACTGTCCTACACAGTTATGACTGTCATACATGAAACTATCCAGGCAAACATGGACTATCCTTTAAAAGTAATAATAATACTGTGATTAGAAGCAGATAAAGCTCTCTCTCTCTTTTTTTTTTTTTTTTTTTTTTGTCATTCAGTAATAAAACTGTATTCTAATTTCTGGGGGAAAATTACAAATTTATGCTGTACCTTGCAAATAATTTCCCCTCCCAAAAAGGATAAAATATCAAATTAGGAAGGTACTGTATGTAGTAAAAAAGCACGGCATCATCAAGAAGACTGAGATGGGAATAAGAGAAAGAGAAGGTGCAGGAACACACCATGTGTTGCAAGAGGGCTCCTGGAGCAGGTTAGACCCATGCAAGTCTCAGCTGTACATTCAGCCATCTCTAGACCAGAGGTTTTATTCTGATGTAAACATAAATCATCTTCTGACTTTCGTCCCATTGTAGGACAGTAGCATTTAAGGAAATACTTTGAGAAATTCACATAGTATTAATCTGCTTTTCTCCTCCCTCAGATGGGGGGCAGAACTGCAAGCAGAAGGGGAGCTTTCTGAGAAGAAAACTCAAAAAAAAAGCTTTTTTCCTGTAAACAGAAGTTTTCTGCCCATATGTGGATATAAAGAAAACAAAACTCCCTGGGGAATCCCAAAATTACAGCTCCTGCTGTATCAGACATGGCTGGTACTTCACCCACCAGCAGGATTCCAGGATCCCCTAGAAGTCCTTTGTGTGAATTAAAACCTTTTTCCTCAACCCACAATCCAAGGAAAGAGAGGAAGCCCCCAGCACGATAGCAGAAGACTTGGTCACCTTTTTTACACCTTGAGATTCTTTGTTGTTTCTTTGTTCACTGAGTTCTAGGTCACATCAAATCCTTATAAAACCTCCGTCCTGCCAGGCAGATTAGGAGGTGCCTCGCAGATTGCAGTGCAGTTTGAAGAAAAGCATGGAGACCTACATCATGAGATAGAGTTATTATGAATATATTTCATTTACTCTTTATATTCAGGTTCTGATGCAGAAGGTACAATTCCTGGGTGTGGGAGTGAGCAATGTAGCATGTCTTGCTATGTTGAGGTTGTCTCAGTGTCCATGGGTTTTGGCTTAATTTCTTTAACCTTTAAATGGTGGTATATCCTGCACTGTGTTCATTTTGTATTTGTAACAAAGTCTCTACAGACTTAAGCTGTTGTAGTTTCTTCCATTTAGCTTTGTAATGTTTCTAAGGCACCTGAATTTAAACATACTGCACCTTTTTCTGTGCTAAACTTGACATTATAAAATAGACTCCACAGACTTGTAATGATATTGTTATGAAACAACTGAGACATCGAAAATCTCATTGAGGTGGATGGAGAATTACTGTCTTTAAAGAAGACACTACATCTTATGGAAGCTGAGTTCAGGGTGCACTCAGTAATCATTGTCAAACCAAAATACAACAGCAGTTGAAAGTGCTTTTATACAAGAGCAGAGGTCTGTTACAAACACCTTCTCAGTGCACACTGTATGCAAAGGCAGGAGAAATCAGAGACTACATTTTGTAAACAGCTAACTTCGGGGCCCTAAGTTTTTGAGCCTCCAGCTAGAAATATCTAAAATCTGAATTTTGCGAAGATTTTGACCACCAGGATTCCCATTAACTTCATCTGCGCTTACGTATACTGAAAACTTTTGAATAAGTCATTAACACACGCAATGGACATTTAAAATATGAGGCAGTGCACATCATCATGCACTTCAAGACTGGCATCTTGAAAACTGAGAGCAGTCCTTGCAGGAACAGAGAAGGAAGCTGAATCACAGCTTTATACAAGGTTAAAGCAGAAGTGGATAACTATATACGTAAGTGCTCAGCACTATGCAGGTGCTAAGGAAAGGAGCTCTCTGTCTCCAACCCAACCATCTCCATGGCCGGGCTGAGGGAAGCAGGGCTGCCGACTTGAGCCTCTCTGCTAGTGGCTAGTCTCTTTGTCACCTTTGCCATTTTATGTGCTTTCTCTAACACATTTTTTTTTAACAATTGAAAAAGGCCTTTGAAGTTTAATGGGCAATAAATATAATAATGTGTATATTAATTTCAGCAATAGCGGATACATTTAAAGCAAGTCTTTATCAATGCAAATTTTCCATTCCGAATGTAATTATAAATATAAGGAAACGTACCTTTATGCCTTAAACATTAAACCATCCATGTACCATGGACAAATCCATACATAATCATCCAGTAACGATTCATAGCAAAACACTTCAAAAATAAATTTCTGGAATTTTTATGTTTTAAGTTCTGTGGACTTCTATTCACATGTAAACCTTATTGACTCCAGTTACTCCAGTAAAATCCACAGGGTTACTTGTGTAAATAATTTTTGCAAAGTCAGGCTGAAAATCTGCTAAGAAGCTGAAATTTTGCAAAGAATTAAGTTTTGAAGAGCGTATTTGGGATTTTTTTTTTACTTGGGAATTTGGGGAGTTTCTTTAAAGGAAAGTGAGGAGTAGACAAGTAAATACTCGAAGTGTCCAATCTTCTTGGCACCTTTTCTAACTTGTCCTCTCATTGAACCAACATAATTCTGTTTTCCTACTTTCTCTTCCTGAGTGAACACCTTTCTTGCCTCCCAAGAAGAGGGAGCATGGGAAACCCCTGATCCCCTTGAGCCCAGCGGCATGCCAGGACGGCACACAAGCAGGCACAGCACATGAGCACTGCTTGGCACCACGCGAGCCTCCAGCATCAGCTAGAACAGACACAAAGGTATATTAAAGAGCTGTTTGCTGACTACTTACCCCATTCACTACGAAATACCTTCTGAAGGCGTTTTTAAACACTTCTACAAAATTGTAATTTGAAATGTATCTCGTCTTTGCACTCACTGAGAATAAGTTGATGTGTCAGTTGGAGGCTGGCATCAACCATTTTTGGATGATTGGTTTCAAATCCTCTAATCAGCTTACCGTCCATATAACTGAGCTGTGTGCTGGGGAAGGCCCTTTGAGGCACAAATGAAGACATCCTCCCTCCAGCCCCAGAGCAAAATTAGAGCTGTCATTTCCAGCCCCCCACGTTGCTTGCACCTTCTTGCAACAGCCAGCCAGAAGCTGCTTCCTTTGACCCAAGAGTATCCTGACCCCCAACTCCCTACTGCATGTGTAGCTAAGAGAATCACAGGGCACCTTTATTTTTCTAAGAAATATTGATTTAGTATAAATGTAGATTTGAAGCTAAGATTTAGATACATATTTTTCTTCTATTTTATCGAAAATTATAATCCTCACTAAACTACTCTTACCAGCCACTCTACGAAACAACAGGAGACACACTGTAATCCTTATAGAGGAAGCCTAACTCAGAAGTGATATTAATAGCAAGGAGAATATATACATTATTATGGGCTAGAGCAATGGATGCAGAGCAAGATTTTCTACTTGCACAGGCAGCCCATAATGGGCTTTAAAATAAGGGTGGCATCCTGTGGGGTGATTTTATCCCATGCTGTCCTTGCTTAAAGGGAACAAATTATTGCTTGCCAATAGGGATGATAGAGCTGCCAGGTTCAGCGCTCTCTTTCTGGCCATCCCACCTGGTGCAAAGCCCCCTCAGGAGGGTGAAACACCAGTTTGCACCAGAAAAAAGGCACTGACAAAGTTTGCCCATCCCCCCTGAGCTCACACCTCCTGTCTATACTGTCCAGGACACCTGCCCCCTTCATTCCCCTTTCACAGCCCTCCCTCGTTTCCAGCAGCTATAGGAGAAATTGGTTGGGGGCTCTGTTTTTCTCTTCTCTCACAGACTAGCATGCCCTGTTTTTTATATCTTCCCTTTATTATCTTCCTTTTATTATCTTCCCTTATTTCCTAGTTCTCTGTAATTACATATTGGGACATCAAACGGTGAAGCAGGGACTGCTTTTGAAGGCTTTTATAATTAGCTTTTCTATTGTGTCCTCTAATACCTCCTCTGGCTTTAGACTTACTTTTTTCTGTTCACAACCTCCTGAACATATGGTGGTAAATATGCAGCATGCTGTGAGCTTCACCTGGAGTCTACTTACAATATATCTGCAATGTAAATAACAGACTTCATGTCAGTCAATTAATCACACACCAGTGGTTGGCAGAGGGCAGGCAGATTGCAGGAAGAGAAATTGGAAAGTGGTGTCTTGATCAGCATTGGACTTCAAGCCAGCATGCTTCTGTGGTATCACTGCTTTTGCCTAAAATACTCTGTTACAATTGCCTTAGACATTGCGTGATATCATAATGACTCGATTCAAGGCCAAATTCTCCACTCATTGGGACCACTTTGATAACATTTCACCCATTGGAGTCATGATCCCTTTTCCACCAGCACAGAATATGACCCAAATGCAAATTTCATACAAAAATTAAATTAAAGTGATCCCAGGATGATGCACAAAATTTAAATATTGCCATTCCAGTAAAAGTGTTTCTTTTTGGTAAAACTGATTCAAATGCATTACTTCACAGAGATGTTTTATTCTTGTTTTTGCAAGCATGCATATGAGCAAGACATAGTGCTTTGTTTACCTGATTCACTTTATTTAACTCAAGGGATTCATGAGCATATCATCAATTAGAGTCACAAACAAATCATTGTTTTAAAAAAAGGACTCTACTTCAGTAGAGCTTTTCTAATTTGAAGATCTCAAAGGATTTTTCTGTACTACATTAAAATCTTTGTCATTCCTGTGGAGGACAAGTAAAAATATAGAAATAAATCACCTAATATTTAAGCACACTTAGGTGGAGCGCAGCACAGAAGTTAAGACCTAATAGGAAGAATTTTCCTAACAACAATCAAAATCTCATCAAAGGCAAAGAAATAACCTGTTTATGGCTGAGATTCTCCTGTGTCTCACTGTACCTGCTCCTGGACTCGTCTCCACTGGGGCCAGTGCCTGGGAAGGGCTTTGCCCCAGGGCTGGCTTCAGGCAGGGGGATGAACAAGTGCCCTCAGCCACCTTCCACCCATCTTACACCACTGCAGTTCACCACTACAGGTCTCCAGAGGGTTTGTGTTATTGTCTTCATGCTATTTCTTCTGAGACTTTATTCCCACGGGGATCACTACGCCCTTTCTTCACAGCTGCAGAGGGTGCCCTTTACAGAAAGCTCCTCTTTAATCGGGAGCTTAAGAAAAAAGTTCAGGGACTAGATCAGCTGTTGGCTTAAAAGCCACTGACTTGTGATGGTGACCAGAAGAACTGATTATGTGTCCACGACAACAAATTATCTCCCAGATATGACTAGAAACCTAAAACCCACTGTTGCTCCTAAGGGCTTTGCTGCAAGGATGGGAGCAGAGGCAGTCCGTGCTGGGGCACTCCCGTCCTGCCAGGGACCCCCACTGTCCCTCATCCATGCACATCCCCATGGAGGGGCCTCTCTCTCCATCACTGCCAACTTCTGCTCGGCCGGGACAGGGCCACATGGCTCAGCAGCCCCCAGGCCATCCTGAACATGAACCAGCCTCCAGGACAGTCAGGCCCTGATGCCCAACGCCCTGTGGCTGGGATCCACAGGAGATGCTGCAGTAGAGTAGTTTTTCTTTTCAGTGGGGAAATAAAAACTGTTTTCAGTAGGGATCAGTGCCTCATTGCTAAATCCCCCAGTGACTGTAGGGTACAGCAGCATCTTACCAAGGTGTTTCTGTGCCTGGGGCATGTGCAGTGTCCCTCTCTGCATGAGTTCTCCTGGGGTCAATAAATAGCTGAGCTCACCCCAACTGTCTTCTGTTTCAGTGAAGGCATTACCCTGGGTCTTTTCCCTCTGTTGGCCACTGATTTCCATCAAGCTTTCAAGTATCTAGCATCTTTGAGATCTGTATCCCTATGTTACATTTGATTGAAATTAACCAACACATTCAAAAGGGAGGAGGACAGACAGCGTACTGAGAGTGCCTTAGAAAAGAGCCTGTTCACATAAATTTTCTTCAGGGACAAATACATTTATTTGCAAGCATAAGCACGCAGAAAAGGCAACCACACCACAGCAATGTGAAGAACATTTATTTAGCGTATTGGTCTATGACATCTTGCTATGCCAATGAAAACACCACCAAAGCAAAAGGCAATAAATACATACAGGGCCGTTTTAATGTTATGGACAGTACTATGCAGTGGTCCTAACAACATGAGTAAAGGAAGTTTAGTGTCTAAAGGATGATAGCTCTTGCAGATATGTAAAAGCTAGCAAAGTTCTCTCTTTTTTTAAATATTTTAGATAACATGGGTTTGAAGAGTTTAAATGGGTAGTGCAAAAAGCATATACAGCCCCAGGAAGGGCCAGGCTGTACATTGAGCTTCCAGCCCTGAAGGAGCGAAGGGTGAGGCTGTGACCCCAGCCCATCCCCCGGGGCAGGAGGGGCTGGGCAGCCCTTCCCCTTGGCACCGGCCAGCTCGTTGGGGAAGCAGAGCAGCAAATTCAGAGCATCTCAGCCCAGGCCAGATCCAACATCCCCTTCCAGGGCAAGCGCTCTCAGCACCAGGCAGGCGGACAGGCTACCTGCAGCCAGATGGGCTCAGGGGGGCTGGCACCCCTCAGCATGGTGTCCTGAGAAACCAATGGGTAGAAAAGCCAGCGCTCAACATACCTGGGTGTCCATATTGCCTTGATTTGCCCTCCAAAGTGCAAGCATTTAGTTTTGACCTGCACAGCCCTTTGGGTGCCTGTGTGGTACCTTGCACCACTAGCACAGCCGCAAGCTCTCGCAGAGTCAGCCCGTGTCCAGCCCACAGCGGGAGCAGGGCTGTGGGTTCACACCGGCTCCAGCTCTGCCTCGGGACACACCAGCCACTTCAAACTGCAGCCCCCACTGGACTCAATTAAGAGGCTTTTTTCTCTGGACAGGACTTGACCAGGGAGCAATGCTTGAATCGGAAACAAAGACAAGCCTCAAGGCAGAAGATCTTATAATATTTCTAAGTTAATTTATAACCGTAGTGCTTTTAGTCTTAAAAGACAGAGTAAGTAAGATGGTGTTGTGATTAAGGTGCAGAATATCTAATTTGAGAGATGCATAAAAGGAAATCAAGGAGTGCTATCTATCAGGAAGATAACTAAAAGGATCAAGTCTTCCCCCACCCTCACTATAAATCTTTCACTGAGAAGAACTACTAGCTTATAAAGAACAAGAATTTCATAAAAATGAAAAAGGAGACATGTTAAACACTACCTAACAAGCTTCATGACATGAGCACAAAAGTCTTAAATTCACTGTCATAAATTCAATACCATCAAAAGATTCAGCGACTATGTCCTTAGAGACGGTACTGTCTAAGTCAAGCACAATATTAAAAGACACTGAAATCTTTAATATGTGTTAAATATTTTAAATTCGTAGATCTGATTCACAGAAATATCACAGAGGCATCATCAACCATTTTTTCCCTTCTGTCACATGTGTTTATAGATGTGCAACTGTTTCTGCAATTAAAAGATGGCCCAAACATTTACAGAAAATGGATGAGCCAGAAAACTGCCCTTGTGGACATGATTACATGCAATCATCATGCCTACTCCAATAAGCACACCTAAATATGCCAAGATTAATACCTGCATATGTTTAAATCACCACTTTGAAAGAGATTAGATTTAAGGCATCCCACCTATTCCCAGAGGCAGCATGCAGTGATTATTCCTTACAGGCATTTTCATGGGGAAAATACCTTGTTCAAAAGTACTGAATGTTGTGATACTACCATATATAAAACTCTCTCCTTTTCATTTCACATTTAGGGCACATAAGCCTTTATTTTCTCTTTAAATGTACTAATCTTCTTAATGGTATAATCAAGCCTCTAATATATAATATTATCAGTTTATATTTAGAAGGAATAACTGTCATGTTAGTGGTGATGGACATATCTCTCCATTCATCTGACTGAATTACCCTGGATAAATCCTTTTCCCCAATTCATTTTTGCAGAGACAGCAAGCAGCTTTATTTTATTTAAAAGCAAATCAGACAGTTGCAAGATATTTATAGTTAATATGTAAAAATCCTGCTTTAAGTTTGAGAAACATTTCTTTCTTCCTCCATTTCTCACAGGGAAGTGTTCCAGTTTGAAGCTTTTTAAATAACATAGGATTTTGCAGGCTACAAATTCAACAAAAGGTATTCCTACAGTGAACAAGTCACAAAAACTTAAATTACGTTTGCATCCTTCCACAGCATTGTGCTCTTGGAAAGTGAAAATGAGCCTGAGCCTTTGGGTCCATTTAAGTTTATATTTAAGCATATCTCAGGACTCTTTTTTTTCTCTAAGCAGAACTGGGAGATCTCCCAGTAATTCCTAATTCCTGCCCAATATATTAACAGCTTTGTACCACATAAAAGGTGCCCCCACCAATACAAAACCTAAGCCAGATCCAAGTCACAGAAATGTGGTCTTCCTGGGAGATATTAAAGGGGGATTTTCAAGACACCAGACAGTTGGGCTATCTTTTGACATATGATAGGAATTACGTTAGGCCTGCCATGACACAGACAGTAAGCATAATAAATAGTTGCTACATACCCAGGATCCTGAAATACATATTAAGATCTCTGTCACCTCACTCACATATATTTCCTTGTGGCACCTCTTCTGATGCCGAAGAGCACATTAAATGATTAGCCACCCAACATCTATTTATCCCAGCAGCGATCTGATTGCCTGTGACAGAAAAGATCAAGAAGCAACAAAACAGCCAGGTATGTAACAAAGGACATCATGGAATATGCTCTGAAGTGTATAAGTAAAAGAAATGTATTATTATACTTTCATTATAGCTAAACATTTCCAAATTGTTCAAGAGAAACAGAAGAAATGTGATGTGCTATTATCATTCATTCTTGGTTTGCCTCAATGGTAAATACCTATACAAGGTACCAGCAAGTAAAACCCAAAACCAAAAAGGCCGGGAAATTCTTGTCTAGCTAATTACAAAGGCATCAATCTCTATACCAGAGCACAGTGTTCTTGATGTAAAAAAAGCACAAAGATGATGATTCCCCTCTAATTCAAATTCATTACGACCACTCTGCATGCTAAACATAATAAACACATGTTAAATTCAGCAGAAGAGATTAGAACGGAACGGGAATGCAGCTGGAACATCATCCAGATCGTTTGACCGGGGCATTTTTTTCCTACCGATACATCTGCCTAGCAGTTTTGGGGGGAGTTACTAGACAGAAGCTGTCAATCCAGCTATGTTCTCTGAGCAATGAACCCAGCTCTTTGAAAAAGGAGAGAAGAGGGGAATAATCTGGTAAACTGAAAATCTGACTGCTCCCTCATGCATGGTCATCCCTTCTGCCTCACCCTTCTGTACCTGGACGATGGGGTCAGGCTTGCCCCGACGCAGCACTGCCCCAAGAGGGGTGGAAACTGCCATCCAGATGTTCGGCTCGAGGAGTAAAACAGTACAATTTTCAAGAGAGTAGAGTTAAAGCTTGTCCTGCTGCCCAAAGCTCTTGTCTCATCGCTCGCATTACATGATGCATCGAGCTGTGGGCTTTGCTGGCACTGATCCTCTCATGGGCACCACAGTCCTCCTCCACCTTGGAGTGCCAAAAGGTGGAGTGCTCCAAGGCGTCGGACAGAACATGAAATTTTTGTTAATGATTTGGCCAGTGTAAAGATTTGAGGTACTATGCTTACTAGCATCTGCATGAGTTCTGCACTTTGTAAAAAATCTACATGCTCTAGAGAAAATACATCAATTAGGAAAAAAAGGTTCCCTGTTTCTGACTGTTTGCCTGTAGAGAATACTTGGTAACTGCAACAAGGGCAGGCTTTGTAAATCTGGAATGAAAGGTTAATAGTTACAGTGCAAGTCACTCAGCAGTGTTTCTTAGCAGTTAGCGAAGTGCAGTTGGAAGAAATATTGTACTGCAATTAATTTTGCGATGTGTTTTCTGGAAACTGTTGCAAATAGCAGGAGACTGTGATCTCTACTGTAATCTCACTAATTGGGAAAAAGGCACTTGGGGGGAGTTGGACACTGGGGTTTTGGGCAAGGTCCCAGAAGAAGAGTAGCCAGTGTGTAATATACTACCACTGCTGCTCAAAGACAGTTTAGAGTTTAAAAACACAATTTGTACTAAGAAAACAGCCAGATGCCATCGCATTGGCTTTCCCTCAGTGATGAATGGCATGAAAGCTCCCTAACATCTGCTACCACTTGATGAAACAAAACTTACATCTCTTTGAGTGAAAAGGTCCACAGATGCTCACTGGAGTAATCCGGGCTGCCTGAGGCTGGGGAGGGATTGGTGCTGCCAGCCCTGGCCAAACCTGCACGTTTTCATCCCTAGTGGTTGAGGTAAATGCTGTAAACACCACAGCTCCGCTGTAATTCCATTATACTCCATAACCACATTAACTATAGGTTGAAGGAAAAGCAGGGCAATGAAGAACATAGGGAATCATTTCCCTGAATGAAATAAACCTGCATCTCAAAGCCAATTTCCATGTCTGCTCTGAGCTGTTCATTTCTATTTGAGGAGGACAGCCCTGTAAATATTATTCCTTGAAAAAAAGATAATTTTAGAGACATGAACGCCTGTTTGTCTAGTTAAATGAATGCCAATTCTATAGATGCACTATAACAGGTTTTCAAGTTTGGAAGCAGAAATATCGTTTAACTGTAGACATCCAGAAGGAGCCAAGTGACAGATCTCCTCTAAGCTCTTTTTACTGAATACTGAATGAGGGAAAAGATTGCTGCTGAAAAAGAAAACTGAACAATGACTAGATGTAAAGGAAAATGTGGTCAACGTATACATCAGAAGCCACATAGCAACCGCAGGTATCATTACAGAAAACATGAGTTTGTTACCCTGGAAATGTCAGTATTGCTACCAACTGCACTTTAGTGCCTTAAAGAGTGAATGATTATTCTGTAATTTATTTTGGGAACAAACACGAGGAGAGTGGTGAGGGTTACTTGTCTGAATGAGATCTGTTCAGTGGCCGGAAATTAAATGGTCAACTTGTCAGAAGTAGAACTGTTCGATTTTTGGTTCAGTGACCAAAATGAAAAGAAAAAGAAAGAAAAAGAGATCAGCTTGGGTTAACATAAAAGGAGAAGTACTGAGGGGTTTAGCACAAAAAAATAAATTAAAATATCAGTTAGGTCAATATGAAAATCTTCGATGAACCCAAAAAAATTAGATAAAGAATTTTGTTCAAGCAGAAAAGTCTCATTTTCTGATTATGCAGCCAACTTCTTTTTTTCTTTTTCACAGTCAGTTTCACAATTAAGATACCTTTCCAAAACAAAAATCAAAAATGTGTTTTGAAAATATCAGTAATATATTTCAAATGCTTCACTTCCCCATTTTCCATTAAAACATATACCAAATTCTACTCAAATACATTACCAGTTTTTATCCTTCGCAAAACCAGATTTTAAATTAATTCACTATAAACATGGCAATTCCAGCCGAATCAATTCTAAAGTCTTGTATCTCATGCAAGAATACTATCAACTTGAAAACCTATCTGATGGGGTATTGGACATCAGCGAATCAACTATAATATTTGGAAAGCATAAAAATATTTGCCAGAGTTTTTGGTCTTCGTACTAACCAGAATGAGGTTCTGAAAGCTACACTCTTTTTGGGCCAGAGTCAGAAGAATTGCTCTACAAAAACATTTAGCCAGAGTTTAGCCAGAGATCCTTTTTTTCAAACTTACTAGGAATTTTTTTTACAGCCCTTTATAGTACTGACTCTTTAATTTTGATACCTGGCATCCCCACAAGCTGCTGTGCTGCAGGGCTGGGCGGCGCTTTGTTAAACCAGGATCTGTGCCTTGGCCAGTTGTGCTATTTTGTTTCTCTCTCCAGTTCTTGGTATCAATAATTGTTTCATCCAGTGTCCAGCTGAATGTGTCTAATTCTGGAAGGAGGGTTGTTTTTTTCTAGCAGCGCATTTCCCCTGTGAAATAGGAACACTGGAAGGTTACTGTGGCCTGGAAGCCACAGCTTGTTTAGCCAGAAAGATAAATATTATCTATATTTCTTGTTCTTTCCTATCTCTTATATTGTCCTGGGGAGCAGTGGGAAAAGTGGAAGGCAAATGGGAGAGACTTTGCCAAGCCCCGTGACGTGATGAATGACTTCTCACATCCCAGGGCCTGACACGAAGAGAGGCCACAGAGGGTCATGCTGCTGTTTTCAGATGTTAAAAAGGCCGATCACCTACTCATTGTTTTCATTTCTAGCATTCCCATGCAGGACCCTCAGGCAGAGCCAGTTCTGCCATGGAGTATTCCTCTGCAAGAGCACGGGCAACCTACACAGGAAAGCTGATTTTCTGCGTCCTTGCTTACTAATTTATTAATATTCTACCAGACATGTTGAATGCTGTGACCACAAAGTACCTCCCAGCCACAGAGAGAATAATATTCCCAGATTTCTCCAAGTCTTCTGGCTAGTGAGTGTTAGGTGCTCTCTCTTTTCCCTTTTTGCTTTCCTCCTCTCCACTATGATGTGCACAGCGCATGGACAGACCGTCAACTTTCACAGTCTCCCCATGCATTCCCAGGGAGCATCCTACATACACTACCTGTGGACAACCAACATGCAAATCCCCTCAAACCCAAGCTGGGGCAGGCCAGGAACTGCCTGCGGATGCGATGTGGCAGGATGAGGAGGGGAAAACAGCATTTGTTCCCAGATGTACGCCTATGCATGAAAGGGAGCTTGTTTGACGGATTTCCCTGTATGAACTGGGGGTTTTCTTGTTTGCCAACTTTTTATTATCTAACTGCACTCTCAAAATGACATTGGAAAAATGGAAAGAGGGAAGCAGTGAGGCCCCTTACGCTGTGTGTTTTTCACCAGCTGGACCGCTCTGTGTACAGCCACATGGCGGCCAGGCGCTGAAGGGGGACAAAGGATAGGGTGCCAGCATCCAGCCACCCATGGCAGCAAGGAATGATGAGCCGGACAGGAGGAGACACAGCCACAGTCAGATCTGGGGTTGGCAGGCGGACCCTCTTCTTGTCTTTCAGCTCTGTCAGGTCATACCCGTTTATTTACAAACCCATGCTTCAAGCAGACACGGAGAGGAATAAATAACTCTGGCTAATCTGAGGCAATCATAATTTTGCTAAGCATGGTGCAAGAGCTCTTCGCATTTTGTCTCAGTCTGGTTTATAACTCGATCCCCTTAGCCCGATGCGTATGGCCCTGCCTCCTGTGGGAAACAAGCAGCCACAGACATGCATATGTGTGAGTAGATGCCATTCAGGGAAACACACGCAGATCTTCAGCCCGATCTCTGATGATTAATCTGCTAACCCTGCTGAAGAAGAGTGAGAGCACTGCCAGTTCCCCCTACGCTGTATCTTGCAATACCAAAGAGAGTGATCAGCGACCACCCTGCATGTCTGCATGCCCTAAGGCTTCTGCCTCAGGAGGAGACACAGCAGTAGTTTTACCCGAGGCATCACATATATTTCCAACACCTAGTGAACCCCTACACCCAGAAGGCTGGGCTTATTAATAAGACTTTTCATCCACCAAACCTAAATCAAATTTTACTCTGGGCATCTCAGTCAAATACTCTGAACTGTCCCCTGGAGCTGCTCCCTCCTCCGAGCAGGCAGAGAGGAGGAGGAGGCAAGGAAGGGATGGGGCTGGAGGCATGCAGGCCACCATCCATTTGACATCCTCCCCTGCTGGCACCCGGCCCTTCAGCAAGGAGGTGGGGACGGGCCGTCCCCCAGGTTGGCACACCACCTCCCTCTCAGGGAGCGGGGCAAGGCATCCCCCCAGAGAGGGTCTGTGGGGAGCACCGCTCCTGCTGCGAGGCTAGATACACCCTGTGGTCTTTGTCACCCCGGGACATGGGAACCTGGGGCAGCACTTGGTCACGGCACTGAAGCACTTGCACAGTTCAGAGAGGAATTTTAGGAAGAAGGACAATGTAGAAGCCTGACAGAAGGGGCTTTTTTGAAAACTTAGGGTAGTGTAGCGTATAGCTTGCACCTGAAGGGAGATGGATTTGTCGCCTGCTGTCACTCAGGGCTCCTGCAGGTTGAACTTCAACAGATGTGGGCTGGAAAAGCACCACTGATTTCACCCCCCGAGGAGATGCCTGTGAAACTCTCACAACCAATATTAATATCAAAGTGCCTGAAGAGGAGCAGGGATCAGCCTCCTCTGTTTTCTTCCCAGGATGAAAAAATATGGCAAGAGGGACCTTACAAAGACTGTGAAAACCAGCCTCCCCTTTGCAATGAAAGCCTTTGGGAAAGTGTCCAGGGAACTCCTCACCTGCTCCCCTGCAACTTTCACAGGCCACTCGTGTCCAGTTCCCCCAGACACCTCCTGCTTTCTAGACTGAGATGTTCACATAAAGGGCACTACCTACAACAGGTCATGAGGACACACTACAAGGTAGCAGTCAGGGATGTCCTCATTCCCCAGGAAGACCGAGGATCCCACTGGGGTGGAGGGAGAGGAGACTTGTGGAGATCGCTACTGGCACGCAAAAACCACATGCACCAACCAGTCTCCCCCAAACAGAAAGCCACGCTGACAGCAGCAGGACGAGGGCGAATAGCCAACAACTGCACCAAACGGAGTCTGGACACAGGTGATGCTGCAGTTGGTGAGACGAAGAATGAGCGCACAGGTGCCTCTGCCTGGAGCTAAGCTGAACCCAGCTGCCCAGGAAACGCTGTGGTGCCCGGGAGGCATCAGCTGCTCCAGACGGTTGCAGGAGATGATGGCAGGGAGCCTGTGGCCCTATGCCCGGCCTTTGTCACCATCTCCAGCCCCAGCCAGGACCTCTCCGGCTGCAGAAGGACTCAGTGATGCCTGGTCCTGGACTGTGGAATAAACGGGCACAAGCCTTAATGCCCCTCGCAAACCCCAGTTCTCCCTCTCCAAGGAGGACATACACCTCTCTGACATTCCCTTATTTAAGGCAAATGCTCTAATGAGAGATACATTAAAATAAAACAGTCTTCAGAAAAAATGATCTGCATGGCCCTGCTCTTCCCTTTAGGAAAAGAGTAAAAAATGTGTTGCCCATGGGAGGCATCTGAGCACTGGGGGGGACCTGAGAGGTGGTCTCACGGGCATGGACCAGGGGGATCTCTGCCTCCATGATGCCACAGTCCATTGGCACAGCCCAGCCTGCACCACACAAACTGCCTGACACATGCTATGACTTTTCGTTTTCCAGTTCTGACCTGAGGGGAGGGGGAATGGAGGAAGACCGCCCACCGAACAAGAAGGCATCGTCTGACAAACTGGGAAGTCTTTTCCACAAGCAATCTGTTCTTGGGCTTTGACAGATGTTAAAAGTTGCACTGTCAGAGTTTGTCCTATGTTTATCCCAGAGGCTAGTCACAACTTGGGGGGGTGGGGGGGTGGGGTGGAGGGAAGTGGGAATTACACAAATATTCCAGACACACATTTGCACTCTGTGCACCTTTCATGCCTGATGAAAAGGCAGGAAATGTTAGCACAAAGAAAGGAAGCATGTTAAAAAGACTGAACCTTTCATCGGAGACTATTGAAATTCTCATAACAAGGGCCACTATGAAAGGTTGCTTATTCTCAGAGGTAAGACAGTGCCGTTTCCTTCCCTCTCCATGCAGCAAACACTCATGACAAATCTAAGCCACAGCTGTAGGGCATGAGACACACAAAGCAAATAAAGGTTGCATCTGAATCTATCTCAGTTGTATCACCACGGCTATGATCAGATTGAAAGTCATACTTCAACCAGTCAATATGCAAATAAAATGCTACAGTATTTCGATAGCAGTGGCCTTCAGAAATCCAGATTAAGGGAACAATAAGGAAAATGAGAAGTGCCACTGGTCTGACAGTCTGTCCCTGTTCTACCTAATGAACCAACCCGGGTTTGGTGGAATAATCAATGTAGGAAACATGGGAGAAACGTACTACATGCCACCACGGCACAGTAACCTACCTATAAATTGTTTACTGGTCACCTTAGGTCTTAAAGTAGAAGGTTTATATCTTGTTTTGTATACATCTATTTATATCTAATTACAATTATTAATTATTTATAAGAACAAAATCTCTTTTTTTTAATTTCTACTTGAAAGCAGTTAGTAGGGACAGATTTTAGCAATGAATTCCACAGATAAATTATACATATTAAAAAATATCTCCTTTAAGCTCAGAAAGCAGAAAATATGTGCAATAACCCCACTGAAACAGTATTTTTGCACCCTTTCACCATTGATAGGCTTCTTTTCTTCCTTGACTTCAAGCCTGGGTGACGTGCTATGGGAAAGGTCCGTGCGCACACGCCAGCCCCCACACGGAGCTCTGGGCCTCGGACGGTGAACTCACTGAGGCAGAGATCATTTTTTAACGTATAAAGACAAGCCCAGTGTAGTCTGCCCTATGCAAACCCGTAATACCAACAATACCGTTTCTGTCCTACAGTCAGATGTCACCTGACAAATGTGGGTCAGGCTGGCACGCCATGCTGACTTTGATTTCTGTTATTTGGGGCAATCAAGTCTCCCTTGCAGGGGGGAGCAGCCCCCTGATGGGGGGAGAAAGGATTTAACCAGAGATTACATCTCTTCTGCAAATTTGCAAGAAAGGCTCATTTAGGCCTTTGTGGACCTTCTACCTCCTTTCATCAATCCCATGCCTGACCACATCCTTGGCTGAGCCATCTGCTGACTGCTGATTTGGCCCACGAATTAGAGCGATGACAGCTGAACCCGTTAAAATTCAGCATCTTCCCTAGCGAAACACGGTTTGTAAGAGGCTGTCAGCTGTGACCTTGCCTACCTTTTTCTTTTATAGATTGGCATCCTTCATCAGTTTCTGGTCAAGAGATCTTAAAAGCACAGCTTTTTAAAATTTGCAAAGACATACCACATGAACTCTGGGGCCAGACAAAAGCTTCAGAAATATAGACAAGCCATTGGCCCCCAGCAAGATTTAGAAACCCACGTTCACTCAAAAACACACTGAGGCTGAGATCTGACAAATTCAAGCAGACCATCTAAAGAACAGGCCACAGCATTCAGAAATCAGACTTGCTTTTGCAAAAGTTCAGTTTATGCAATAAAATGCTAAATACAGCAGAGCACAGTCAGGTCGCACTCTGGGGGCTTCGGTGGCTGAGGGCATTTTTAGTAAATGCTGACCCCAGATGAAATTTTTATGTGCTATGAAACCCTTATGCAGCTGCAAGATATTGCTAGGGACCTCGGAGGAAAGAAAAGACTTGAAGACCAAGGGTCTTCCCCATTCTTAATAACTCCCTCTCCATTGCTACCTATTGCCAGCCTCACATTTTTAATGTAAGCGTCCCTTAAGAGTTATAGAATAATCCCTGGAGCTAACTGGCCTCCCATTAGCAAAAATTTCTCCACACCTCTTTAATTTAAAACAAAAAATGACGGAAGGCTCCATTCTTCCAAAGATCAGAGGAGGGTGTAAGTGGATGAGATGAAAGTTTTTGAGGGAATACCCTGCAAAAGACTCAAGAAGCTGACCTGCTTCTCAGGCTGATGCCGGAAAACGTGGACCGAAATCTGCTTTCTGTTAGCAATGCACCATCACTAATATCACCTCCTGTGCACTCTTTACTTCTACTGGCTCACAAAAAGCTTCCTACACTTTGCCATAACTGGTAAAGAAAGTATCCATAACTGAGTTTCTGCAACTCTGTTATAATCCGGTTTATACCTCAACCAGCATCACTGCTTACTCTCCAGTTATTTTCCCTCTTCCCCTCCCTCGCTTTGAACTCCAACACTTTTTTATTTTTTAGTAGTCTGATCAGTAAGAATTTGCAATGAAAATACCCACCAGATAAAGCAGGTACCAGAAATATAAGTAAACTTAATGAAAACAGACACTAAGTCACAATCAGTATTTCTTAAATAGAGCAGTTAATAACAAACGTGGAATTGGCCAGACTTTAAACAACTTTTTAACAGTGCTGAAAGAGTGCATAACTACCACTTAAAATAGTTGAAAACTTTTTTTTTACAACCTATCAAAGCAATAGGTTCCAGACAATATACAGTATATCTAAGAATAGTAACAGTCATTGATGGAAACTGATAACATTTGGGGACTGAAGGTTAATCTGTTTTGGGAAAAAAAAAAAAAAAAGAAACAATGGAGAGTGAAATAGAAACTCAAGTCTCATTAAAGAAAACTATTTTAAGGGCCGAATGATGAGTTTTAGCATCAATCATGGGAAAAGAGTTCAAAGTTGTTCCTAAAAGATCTAGATTTGAAACCTTGGGGAAAAGGCACTGCTTGCAGTGACGGCAAAAAAATTTTTAAGGGATAAGAAAAAATATGGTGTAAAGGTAATCCGTTTGTATTTTTTAAACACTACAAATCTGACTGTTCATTTTTAGGTTTCTGTGATTAAGGGCAGTGAAGACTCAGTGTTCCGTCAAGTTTATCCTTTTTTCTTTATGCTTTTCCAATGTACTTATCTGCCTGTAAATCACGGTACATGCTCTCAGCACCGAAGGCGCATTGACATGCATAATCAAAACGGACCGCAGCTTGGAAATAAACCCAAAAGAACTTGTATAAAAATTTATAGTGTTGTTGGTTTTTTTCCTAAAGAAATTATATGCTGCTCTGCAGATTACAGTGGAAAGCCCTGGAGAAAAAGAAAACAGGAGCATTGCTATCTACCGGCAAGGCTACGAGCAAGCCGAGTGGGCCATGATGCAGCTCTCCAAACAGGCGACCGCCGCTTGGCTGGAAGGAAGCTGAGCAGGTGCCTACATTAAACCAGTGCACACTTTGTCAGTTTGCATTTGAGCAAGTGCTTAAGTGCTTTGCCAGCTCAAGGACTTAATTAAATTTGAAGTAAGCTAATTCAAGGAATAAAAGTCTGCCAAAGGTAATAAAATTGTTTACTGATTTATCAAGTCAGTCCTGTATATAAAAGAGCATATTTATATGCGGCGTAGGTGTGGTCCTATTCAATCAGTGAATGCATTTTTAAATATTTACTGATTGCAGGAATAGGGCCAAATCTGGAGTATTTTTAAGGGTTAGGGGAGAAGTGCTAAATTCCAAAGTACCTAGTTTAACTATGCAAAGTAGGGAATATTAACTGCCTTCGTTTTTAACAGAAAGTCGTTGGCCGATTTTTTTTTAATCAGAATTTTTTCTCATCCAGCCCTTGGTGTATGGTTTCATCCAGTTCACTCCTCTTTGAACTCAATGCTCTTGGATGCTGCTGTCACCCGTCCCTGTTGAATGAGAGGGCAGTAAGTGTAAAACGGGGCCTCGCTGGAACTTGTGAAGAGTGGGAGCAGTGCATTTTAATATGCTCTCTGAGCAGGTGAATTTGCTTTGTACATATGTAAATCTCCCTTTGTCTTGTGCTTTTGTACTGCGTCTCAAAACTCTGTCTCTGTGTCTCCACAAGACTGCCTTTAAAGTTTGATTTTTAAAGGACAAATGCCCAACCAGTGCAGACTGGCATTTTTCAGTAACGTTAAACTGCGCTATATAAAAGCCCAGATTGCTTCAAATTATTTTTTCAGATTGTCTACTTTGGGTTTTGTTTTTTTTCTTGTGCTATATTTAACATAGATAATTGTTGTATTTAAAAATATTCCAATGAGATATTTCACAATATCTAACTGAATAAGCGTGGTCAGCTCAAGGAAATGTCGGGTGTGCGTAGCAAACAGGCAGTGCTTCTGGTCTGGTTTTGGCACGGGTAAGCCTTCGATCAACGCGCAAAACTGCAAAAAACTACCGTTGCAAGACAGAAAGAAGGTGGGAGGCTGGCGCGCACCGGGCCGTGCCCACGCCTTGTGCCGTGTAAACAGACCGGCTTGCAAGTTCAGCCCGTGGACTTCCTTCTGTGCTCCTAAGAACTAGCAGGACCCTCTGAACGCGCCCAATTTCTTTATTCTCTCTCGGCACAGTGGCCTTAAAAGACGCTCCGACAGCGGCGGTGCTGCGCGCAAGGCAGCTGCGCGAGCGCGGCCCGCTTTGCGGGCAGAAAAGCGCAGCGCCGGCGCGCGTTGCAGGCGGGCAGCGCGCGTTGCAGGCGGGCAGCGCGCGTTGCAGGCGGGCAGCGCG
>VYZV01040493.1:31485-63432 GCA_013401275.1 Pandion haliaetus
CAGCCCCTGTCCTTTTGCCCTGTCTGCCTGTCCTTGTCCCTCTGGCGCAGCCCCTGTGCCCCTGACCCAGCCCCTGTCCTTTCGCCCCTGCCCCTCTGCCCCTGTCCCTGCCCCAGCCACGGCCCTGCCTCTGCTGTACCTGCACCCGCTGCTGGGGAAAAGGGAGATTTTTACTTAGACCTTCTCCACTACCATCTTCAAAATGATACACATGCACACACACACCCCAGGGGTGGGCCCTGCAGCTCAGGGAGGTCAGTATGTGAGTCCCGGGGGAGGGCAGGTCCCCTGGAAGGGGCTTCAGGTCCCCAGGAGGGGGCTTCAGCCCCCCAAGCATGTGTGCCCAGGCCCTTCGTCCCAGGAAGAGGAGCAAACCCGGCAGGAACAAGCGGAATGAGCAGCTGAACACATAACACTGGCAAGTAGAATAATTCATAAAAACATACATTTTTAACAAAGCAGGGCTGGCAGAGGGACCACAGCATCAGGAGATGAGAGCAAATCTACCAGAGTTTAAAGCATCCACCACGCTGCTGCTGGAACCCGACCAATGCCCAGAGACAGCCCGGGTGAGCGGTAGTGACATGATGTAATCGGAAAGGAGAGTCTACCTGCCAGCAATTTTGAAGTGCAAAACTGGCACGGTCCAGGGGCTCCCTCCTAGATTGGTTTCAGTGCCAGAGGGAAAGGTTCCCTCCATGGAGGTGTGAACCGCATGGACGGCACCACGCAGCTGCCCTACGTCCGTGCAGGCTGCTTCGCTGGCCCACCTCCCACCCAGCTGACGGAGAGCCCACGCGCGGTGGCCCGGGGGACATCCTCGCCATCTGCCCGACCTGCCTTTTCCACTGGCTCTGCACCGAGCCTGAGTTTACCACCATCAGCAAAACTTTGCTGCAGTTTCCCGTCTTAATGGGTTGCACCTCACTAGGGATGGACTGAGGCCATGTCCCTCGTTGGCTTGGATGAAGAAACGCACTGTGACATGATCCTGCTGTAAAGACGAAAGGGACCGGCAGTGCGCAGCATAGGGGACGGGGAAGCTCCCACTGCTGCTCCGGCTGGCAGGGGTCCCTGACCACTGCCGTGGAAACTGAGCTCTGCAGCGGCTGTCAAGCAGTCAGTCTGGCTTCAAAGCTTCCTTTTTAGCTGGGTTATTTATTTTTCAGCTTTGGGTATTTGTTTGTTCGGGGGGGGGTTTCAGCATTTGTGTCTCCTCCATAAATTTCCACGCTTGTAAAAGTGATGGACTAATAACATAATTTCCTCATGCAAAAATCTCATGCAGGCAAAAGCTCTGTGGGCTCACTGGTGAAACCGCTGCCCACGGGACGTGTTCGCCCTCACGTGCTCCTGTTTTCTTCCACCGAGAACTCGCCAGCGAGGCCAGGCCATGCCAGAGGGGCTTCAGCTGAGCAAACGCACCTTGGCTCATGCCCCCTCTGCCCAGCATCTGTGGAAAGGCAGCCAGTTGGTTTCAGGGGGGCTGCCAGACGTAGCCAAATCTCTTGTAAAAAAGAAGGTGGCAGGGGAAAGGGGTGATGGGGTCCCAGGGCTGCGGGAGGAGGGGATACTGGCTACCTCTGCCGGGGTGCCACCGTACCAGTTGCTAGCAATGCCTTTTCATTATTTTTTTTTTCTCCGAGAGATAATTCCCTAAATAAGCTTGGGAGTGTGGGGGTAGCTAATCTGCCAGCGGATTTCGGGGCTTGGACTAGTGCTCCCTGAAGTCATTGAGATTTGGATAGGGCCCATGCTGATGAATTTTAGGCAATTTTCTTTGTTTCCAGCAGCTCAGTATCCAGAGCAGCCAGGACTGTTGGTGCAGCCAGCCCACCCCTTTCCTCTACAAGCTGTCTGTGTCACTTACCAGTGAGGGGACATTCAGTAAAGGAAGGCAAAAAAGGTAATGGCTCCACTTGGAAGCCTTGTGTCTCTCCTTAGTCACCTCCTTCCGCCATTTCTTTATGTTATGTCTCTCTCTTTGCCCCCCGCCCTTCTCCTTCTCCTTTGTTTCTTACACTTTCACAAGACCTCTAACCTCTCCTTAGTCCCTCGGTCACAGCCTGCCATCTCATCCAGGCTCTGTCACGGCCTGCCATCTCATCCAGGCTCTGTTGGTGGGGAATCCAGCAGAGACCCCAGACCACTAATATTCAATGACACAGGGCTCAAAGGGACTGTTTGGGACTTCAAACCCTGTTTCCTGCACCCACCAGCAACAGCGTAATAGATGTTTAGTCCAGACAAGATACCTGCCCTCCCGGCCCCTATCCCTCTAGGTCAAAAAGTGCTTCCCAAAACTCTCCTGCAAATTTCAGGCTCCTTTTTGCATAGAAGAATGATACTAATGGTGCCCATCAGCAAAACTGGGGAACCCAAGATATTGCAAAAACCACAAACCCACAATTATGCATGTCCCTACAATAGCAGGAGACATTTGCTGAGCACATTTTGCAGGGAGTGAAGGCTGTGACCAAGCCCTGTGCATCACACGGAAGGAAGAAAAAGAAATTTCCAGACCATGTCAGTCTTCACCTAAAGGAAAATTTCTTCCTGGTCCCAGCTCCAGCACAATCTCACTCATATGAGCACGATTTTCCCATAACTCGGCCCAAACCTCACCCGGTCTGAAGGATTTTGTTAGGACCAGGAGCACTGGCACGCCCTGCTCATCTCCTGCCCCTGCATCTGAGCAGCCTCCAGCGCAGCTGGGCAAGGAGAGAGCCTCCCGCTGGCCCCACCACACTGTCTCTGCTGGCTCGCAGGGGGCCACCAGCCACGCACAAGCACGTGCCGGTCCCCGGGTGGGTTTTTGCATTGGCTTCATATCCCCTTGCTGTTCTGGGTAAATATGGTACCTGGTTTTTGAAGATGAGGGGTTTATGCAATGTCTTTGGCCAGTATTTCTTATTCACCCTTCTCCCATTGACAGCAAGGCTAAGGTATTGTTATTAATAAAAATAAAACAGTTTATTTAAGAAAAGTGACTAAGACCAACTGGCCTGTATCAAAATAAAAGCTTCTAAAAATCATAATAAACTCTATTTTCACATTCCCCTGATCCAAGATTCTTCATGTAAGTTACAACTATTCCCTGTTAAAGGCAGAAAGCACCTAACGCTGCAGGACAGAGGTTACCACAGGCTTCCACCCCTCATGCAGTATTTTTTTAACACAGAAAACAACAGGGAGTAAATCGAGATGAGAAATGAGTAAAGACTGTTGTCTGCAGTGGAGAATGCAATAGGTGGAATGTAAATAATTACTTAGGAGGTACAGGCCCCTTCCAAGCATGGGCAGTGGGGGGAAATCACAGCACAGATGGACATTGCTGCAGTCCATACTAATTTATGGAAGTGATTATTCAGGCAGTCGAGCTGCTCACTTCATTCAGGGAGAGAGCTTGCACCCCAAAAGCAGAACTGAAAAGCACATTAACAGGTGAGTAGCTGCTTTATTAATGTGGCCATGGCAGACCATTTTGGAAGGGTCAGGGTAGGCTGGGGAACTATTAAGTAACACCGAGCAATAATGAGCTTTGTCTGAGCTCCTTGGGTCTGGGTAAAGGCTTTCATGGAAGAATGTAGAAAAACACTCATGTCACTGTCACCATGTGGAGAGTCCTGATGCACGTCTTGTCCCCAGCTTTTAACAACTTTCTGTGGCAAAAATTAAGGAAACTGCCTAGACTTTCTATGTAATCAGCTGCAAATAAGAGAGCTATGGAGCACTGGGTTGCAAGTACCATTTATTCATTGTGGTATAGCATGTAACATCTGAAAACGGGTCAGTAAGTTGAAGCACTTTTGACTTTCTTATGCTAATAAAGACTACAAAGTGGGCTTTCCAAAGCGAGAACTTTCTGCCAAGTGTGTTTATTTTCTACTCATCCATGCAAGCACAAAGTGTTGACCATCAGACAGACATAGAAAGCAGACCTGCTCTTTTTGCTGCTTGGAAGGTTTTGCTAAAAAAAGATATACCAATGGCTAGAGGAGAATAATGTGACGGATGTGCAGAAGAAACAACCTTTGCAGCTGATACAAGGGACAAATTGCCCATGATCACTTCAGCCTTGAAGAAGCACTGCTGCATTAGTGGTGGCAGTGGTACCCCTGGGCCCAGCAGGCACTGCAGCTCAGGCATGTTCTTGTCATCCTGAGACGTAAGGGGTGAGTTTTACTGCACAGCAGCTGGTCTTCTGGAGATGGGGAATGCAAGGTATTCAGCAAATACTCACACTGAAACCACAGCACACAACCAGACTGAGCTACTTGGGGCCAGTGTTGTGTCCCATCCCATCCCACCCGTTCTTGTCTCAGACATAGACTAGAAAAAATACAGATTGTTGAGGTGGACCTCTTCTGCCCACCTTAACAGGTGGGCCATCAACACCATCGATGCACTTCAACTGAAGGCTGGAAAGCCCTTCCTCAGTCATCCCAAGGTGTGCAGGATCTCTTCATAATCCAAATGGGGAGGAGGGGTGTGACCATGCTAAAGTGAGATGAACCCCATGTCTCTTGGGGCTATCAGTGAAGCTGAAGCTTTAGTGTCAATAAAGTTTGCCTTCAGCAAAGCCGAAGCCTCTGCCCTGTGAATGCTGGACAGGGAAGTCAGAAGCAATTAGCAGCTAATCGATCTTGCCTCTTCTTCCAAAACAAAGTCTTCTGTTCATGAAGCCTCCTTGTTTTCTTCTTCTATTTATGCAGGGACTTACGAGAGAGGTCTGGTGCTCCGGAGCTGCCTTGGCCATGCCAAATAACCCTTTGGGATGAATCCCTTTTTTGTGCACAGGACTTGTCACAGTCGGATAATAATGCAGTCTTGCCTTGCCAGTTACATGAACTTTGCTCTTAAGTAGAGCCCAAGTCATTTCTAAACAAAGGCCTAAATGTGAAATTATAAGCAACTTCCATGCCTATGTTATTACGAGATTTTAATTTTTCTAGGGTGGGAACAGCAGCAGCTGTTTGGCTGCTCCATTTTCCAGTGGGCTGGTAGGATATGCATCTTCTGTAAACTGACATCTCATGATTTCAACTGAAAATAGAGTATTTAACTGTACACATTTTTCTCTCTCTTGTATAGCATTTCATTCAATGGGTTTAAACTTGTATTTCTTTATTGCTTATTAACTTTAATGAGGTATGAATATAAAAGAGAATATTAAAAGGCTTTTCTTTTTCAGAAAGGCATTTCTTTACAAATACTGTTGACGTTATCAAATAGGTGAGCCTAAATCCTTAAATTTACTATTGATCTTGTAGCCATTAAAAAAGAATATAAGATTAAAAAAAACCTCCTAACCAGGAAACAAGTATTAACAACTTTCTATTGTCTGGCTTAATAACAGAACTTAAGGGTGAATACTTTCAAAGGGTAGAAAGTTTTTATGCTTCAATACCTCACATATTTTATTTTTATGAAATTGCTTTAAAGATTTAAATCTCCTACAGCAAATAAAGTATGCTCATGCTTAGAAAAGGAGGTAGCAGGAGGGACTTTGAGTTTAAAATTATTCTGAATATCTATTATGAATAAAAATAAAAATTGCTGAAGACAAATACACAACAGTCATTATGGGTTTTGCTTTTATATGGTCCTAATTTAGATGATCTTTCTTTTAATGTACAATTTTGGATGTAACACAGTCATAAGAATATGCTTTTTTCTGTTTCTGATCCACTGTGCTGCTGTGCCCTATTAGCACTGCGTGAGGAGTGTACCTCAGTATATTTAAGGAAATCCCACTTGATTCTGGTTATTTAAAATTCTAATGTTCGATCTTGTTTTGCAAACCTGATTTTTCAACTTTAAATAAACATGTCTTATATAAAGAGGCATCTCCCGCAACAAGTATTCATGTCCATGACTATTGTTTCCTACTAATCATTCGCTGCTCTGGATTTCTGTGAAGAAATGCTGGGTATTTACCCGTGTCACATCTGCATACTCAAGTTTCCAAGGCTTTCATTAACTTGCAAATATTTAACGTGGGTAGCCTTTATCTGAAGAATTTTTTAAATGTCAGTGGCCACAAAAGAAACACTTAGTCCATTTTACAACCTAATTTATCTCTCCACTTTGCTATTCTAGCTTGAATAAGCCCAAGGACCCCAGGTACACAGGGCTAACAGGCCAGGACAGTTTTAACAGTTTATTTTGTGAAGGAAAGTGGGATGTAAATCCTGAGGCAGTCTATAGAAGATAATCCTTCTGTTTTGTTTAATGATCACTAAACTTTCAGAGACCTGGAAAAGATATTCCTTCTCTTTTATTTAATGATTGCTAAAATTGCAGAGAGTTGGAAATACATTTTACTGCAGGTTTTGAGAGCTTTCTCTTGGCAGCTCTGCATTTAAAATGTATCTAAAATATACAGTTTGTGTGACTGATGTCAGTGGACTTGTGCGTGGAGATCCAAGATTCAACACTTTTATCTAAGGCACACAACTGCAGCCCATGGGGCTGCAAGCATTTTGCAAGCATGTATTTTGTTTGCCTACTGTCTACTGCAAAAACTTCCTAGCTGCAGGTGCAAATACAATCCAAGCAAAAACTGAATGGTAATTGCATCAAAGCTTTTTAAAATACCCACAAATTCATGCAAACCCTGAAGATAAGCCAGGAGCCCCACTGATGGGCTGGGGCGTGTGGCAGGAGGGCGTCCCCAGGCAGCAACCAGGCTGCAGCATCCATCCCACTGCCCCCACGCTCCCTGACCCACAGCCCAGTGCAGGACGTACACCGGGGTGTCAAAGCTCATAACTTATGTGAGACCCGGTCACCGGGGCCACCAAATGCTCAGATTCATTTTTCAGCCCATCGACTTAGGGGTTAATGTGTTGGCTGCCCTCACTGATTAAGTTGCTGCATTTATGCACTGAACTCAATTTCTTTTTTTTCTTTTTTTTTTTTTGTTTGGGTTTTTTTGTTGTTGTTGTTGTGGTTAAAGAGCATCTTTTGAAGTGCTACTGGGAGCCTGGCTCTGGCTTTTGACACGAGCAGACTCCCCACGGCGGCCCGGCAGCAGAGGCTGGCTGGGCACCAAGCAAGAGGGACATGGGGTGAAGGTCAGGGTGTTTTGCACAGCCCTGAGGGATGGTTCGGGAGTGCGAAGGGACCACACGTGCATGCCCTCGCGGGGCCTGGCGGTCTGCAAGGGGCTTGGTATGTGCAAGGGGCAGCCGGGCATCACCAGCAACAAGCTCGACCTGCGGAGGTGCACACCGGGCAAAAAGCCACCTCTGTCACAGCTTCAGGGACCCTTAAACCCCGACATACGTGGGCCCGACGCTGAAGGTAACAACACACGGGTGTAATGATACAGATGATGTGAAAAGGCTGACACCGTGATGAAAAAATCAGAACAGAAACCAAACTAGTGGTAACTTCTTTCTTCTTCCCAGCACTCTTCATTTATTGAAAATATCATCAGTCTTGCATCGCCAGAGCTGCACAGTCATACTACTTTTATTTAATTTCATCTGCTTGTAAATTGTAAAATCAGTTGTTTTCCAGAGCAAGCCCTATCCAAGAAATATGTCATGACCATAAAACATGGAGCCAGCATACAGTGACCATGTGAATGCAGTAAGGAAGTTACGAATGGTACCTCCACTTCAGTTTTGACCCACAAAATGACTTTTTCAACCAAAATAAGGCTGCTTGGAAAATCAGACTCATAGATTAATTTAAAAAAATCTTAATTCGTATTAGCAGCAAAGCATTAGGATAAGACAGAATATTATAGAATAAGCAGATATTTTTCATTATTCCAAATCCTCCACCAGAAGTCTAAATTCATCGCTTATAAGTCAAATATTCCTCCCAGCTCCCTTTGAGAAGGTCACCAAGAAATTGCTCAGAGTGGTTGTCAATGAGAATCTCTTGTATAATATAAAGTATAAATGAGACCACAGCATTTTTATCCTCGAGAGGAATCATGGTTATACTGCTGAGGAGCTTCTCCGGTCATTGAGAGAAAACTGTCAGACTCCCATCTCTGCCCTTGGCTTCTCTTGGGAAAATCTGTCCCTCCATGTCTCAGTGTCATCAGTTTTAACATGAGACCATATCAGCTGGCCCAGGATGGGCAGCAGGCTCAGAGTGTGACTGTACTAGTTTAGATACTGATTGCAGTGCTACCAAGTTCCCTTTATGCTAACAACACTAAGTGGTCTTAGTAAAACAGGAGCCTGCTTCACCAAATTTTAAGTGTTAGGGTGCTCCTGACATCGTCCCAATGCCCAGTAAGGTGGATCACAGGGCTCCACCAGGGACACCTTGCTCCAGATCAGGGCTTTCTGGCCAAGTTACAACCTCATTTTATAAGGTCTTAAAGATTTCCAGTGCCAGAAATTCTATTGCTCTTGCTTCAGGATGATGTAAGGGTGCTTTTTTAACTATTTGACTTGTATCAAATATTTTCATTTTTAATACAATTGTCTTTCCCTTCCCCATGTTGGACCTTGCTCCACCAGTGCTAGATATCAGAGCCAAGTCATGGCAGAGGTATCTCCCTGTGAAGGCACATCAGCTATGAAGAAGTCTCCTCTTTTCCATCTCTTCAATAAGCTGATTAGATCAACCTCTGTAAGTCCCAGTGAGCTTCCTGCTCAGCCCTCCACGCAGCAGTAACTCCTCAAGAAGCACTCCCCAGAGAGCAGCATCCCCGGCAGATGCAGGTCCTCCCGTTTCTTGTATGACATAATGCACAACAGTGTGAAAAGACGCTCACAAAACTGAGCAGGCTCTTGGAGAGCTGCCACGGAGGGGAGGGGATGAACCTGTGAAATTGGTGTCTTAAAATATGCTGCTGGGTCATCATGTGTTGACTTGTAATGGGTTTAAAGATTTCTGATGAGTATAGAGTTGGAAGAAATCCTAGGGTGTACCTGTAAATTCCTTATCATCTTTGCATGTCTTCTCTTTTCTGAAAGTTCACCTGAAGCCCCCCAGGATGCACCCTCTCCCTCCCCCCACCCCCCCGAGAGGGGACCTTAGTAGCTCCAGTGCAGCCCCATTGCTCAGCTTCGTGTACCCATATAGGAACTTCTGCCAGTCAATGTGCTGGTCCTGGATTGCTTTTTCCATGGTAGTTCCTTCTACAATAAAAATAGATGACCAGCATGGGTGCCTGTGCGTCCCTGAAGTACCTGCTCCATTGGCAAGGGAGTACCTGGCAAAGCGATGCCTACGAACAGCCATACCCACCGTTTTTTGCCAAAAGCTATGGCAGAAGACACGCTGTTGGCTGCTGTACCCCAACATATGCCCACCATGACTGGTGGTGAGGGGCAGCCCCTCTGCTCCACTCCCTTCAGCTATTTGGGAGAAATGCTCAGGGTTTTGGTCTTTTTTCTCTTCAAAATCCCTTCTGGAAGCGCAGGTACCACAACAGCACATGCCACCAGCTCCTGTCCCTAGGGAGGAGGCAGGTGATGTCTCCAAAGTGGCCTGGGGAGACTGGAGTTTGCAGCTTAGTAACATAAATATCCTCCACCTCCCACTCTCAGGCAGGGCTGGGGTCACAGCACTGTCTCTGCTGCTTCATGGTCACAACACGGCTTTATCAGCTGTCACAGGGGGTTCAGGGCACTGCTCCTGGCAACACTATCTAGCTAATTTCTTGGCCTTCCCCTTGCTCTTCCTTCCAATAAGATAAGAGGAAAGGAGTTATCTTTGTTAGCTGTACACACAGACTTGATTCCTTGCCACAGAGCTGGAAATCCTGGGTTTCCAGGCACGGATGCCGCTCCCACGCTGCTGCAGGTGCAGGTGCACAGGCAGCCCTGCCCCAGGGCTGCCGGTGGGCTCCACTCTGCGACCAGCTCTGCCCATTCACCTCACCATCCTCCTCACTCAATGGCCAGCCACGGCACCCGGGGCTGGGTGAGAAAGCAACTGCCATCCAACCTGGTGACTCCCAACGGGCTTTTTATTGAAGGAGAAGATACTGCAGAGGTACCACCAGTACCACGACCAAGTGTGAGCTCACCGCGGCTCTGGTTTGCAGGAGGAGGTGGAAACACAGCTCAGCCTGTAGCTGCCTCTGCCTTTGCTCTGCTACGGCTGTGCTTCTGCTGCTCTCCTGCAGCTGAACACCCATGTCCCACCTCCCAGCGGCCCAGGGAGCAGGCAGGGGAGTATTTGCTCGGTGGGGCTGGAGCAGCTGTGTCCGCCCACCAGCAGCCTGGCTCAAAATCAAAGGATGTTTGTCAAATCTTCTAGCAGCACTGAATGGAAGAAGATATAGAAATGCAAAGCATGGTATTCTTTTTTTTTTCCCCTTTGGCAAATGGCCTAGAAAAGTAACAAAAAGAGACAGAAAAGCCAAAAAGTAAACCACCTACCGTTGTCTCCTGGAGATAAACCAAAACATTGTTCCAAGCAGTAGAATGCTGCTGCCATTTCTCCTGGAAGTGAGGAGAGCGTCACCCAGCCTTGGGGAGGGGCCAGAGGAGAGAGAAAGGGAAACAAGTGGTTCAGACGAACCTCTGAAAGGGGAGTCAAGGTAGTGCCTTTAAATGTGTTTGGCACGGAGCAAAATAATACACGATGTCACGTATTTAGAAAAATCATTGCTGCGGGAAGTTAATGTGGCTTCAGAGACACTTGCGACATTCAGTGGGTTACAATAGTTTGTTGTGGATTATTATGACTCCCACTCCTGAGGAAAGATCTTCTGGGCATGAGTCATGAGGACCCTGCCCGGCTGTGTTATTCTGTTCCATGGCACCCTATTGTGTATTATATTTTCTCCACACACACCAAAAATGCAGACTTTCAAGTATATGATTCCCGACATTCAACACATGCAGCAAGGAGTGAACCACAGGGACTGCAGTTTGCTCCTGCACTGTTTGCCATTTTAATTCTTTTGAGCATAATAGCAGCTTTTAAGCGAGATGCCTCTGTTTGCTTTAGTATTACTTTGTGTTTACTAAGCCAAGTCCCATCACTAATGAAATTAACATCAGGCTCAGAAAGATTTGACCTTTCATGTGGGTAATAGCAAGGTTAAAATGTTTAGTTTCTCCCTCTTTCAAAGATTATTGGCATCTTGGGGCAAGAAGCGCAAAATGCCTGCGGGCTTTGGCATGGCAGCTTAAGCAAATCCTGCAGGAGTAGCTCAAGTGGCTCCTGCCCTGCCCTGTCCCATCCCCATGCTGCTGCTAACGTCCCTCCCAGCTCCAAAACAGAGCTGATTCAGCACCTACATCTTTGCTGCTCCACCCTTGTGCCTCAGCTTAAGCTGACTCGGGCAGATATTTTCTGCTGCTGACACCACCAGAGCAGCAGTAACCTCTGGCAGGCAGGTGGGAGACAGCTCCATCTTCAGCCACTGTCGCTGTTTGCTTCACTGCCCATGAGCTGAAGCCCTGAGGAGCTGAAGCTCCATTTGCAGCCGGAGCAAGCTGTGGAAAGTCAGCAATTCACCTTTCTCATATTCTTTGGGGATAAAACAAAGAAAGCAACAACAGATTTAATAGAGCAATGTGCTAAGGGAGCTGGATTTTGGAAATCACGTATCCAATAACTCACTGGCCAGTACCAGGAACTATTGATGGCATCTTTACTCATCACAGTCAGCTGAGTTAAATTGCCTTAGTGGCTACCTCCCAGCCACAATCACCACTTTATTTCTTCACGTTTTCACGCACTTCACCCACTGAGAGGACGTTACCTGGCCGCCTTCACGCTGCTGGGTAGAGGATGCTCCCAGGTGGCAGAGGACTGCTGTATCTCATTCCTGCCCTCCAATACAGTGACACACATAACAAAACCGCTGATGAATTGTATTCTTCCTGCAGGCTACTGGGTCTGTGAATGATCAAAGTGAAAGTACGTTTTCATAACTCCAGGTGCTTAAGGAAAGTCATAAATAATGGCAATGCTGTGGCTGTGTATAGACTCTGTACCCAGGGACAAAGCATTTCGCAAACACAGGTAAGAAATGTTATTCATATTTTATAAAAAGGGGAACTTACAACCCAGACAATATGTAATAATTTTCCTTCTATGTGCTCAATGTATTGGAACAAAAGCTATTTTAATAATACATTAATAATTACATTTGGTACAGCTCTGCATCCTGTGCTCCCATGTACAGCTCCAAAGCTGTTGCTGCTTTGGGTGATGACTGCTCTGAGCGAAATTTCTGGGCTCAGGACTATGACTGGAGGTACATCAATGCTCTTGTACACTGGTACGACCATGTCCTAGTAATGTTACGCACTGGGTGAGTAAGTGTCCAGCCCTTGTAAGCCCCTACATAGGCTGAGATGCTGGGACTGCACAGCCTGACCAGGACCGGGCTTGTTGGGCCATGACTTGGGGCAGCACACTGCCTTTGCCTTCCCACTTCACATTGGCCTAAATATCTGCTTGTGAAGCAAGGTGATGGGGACCACCAGTCCCCAAAACTGTGTGCAGCCTTTGGGGCTCAGGCAGGTTGGCTCAGGGCATGCTCAAAGGACACCACATGCAGGGTGACCTGGTGACCGGTGCAAGAAGCTGGAGGCTGTGGGAGAAACCAGAGGGAATGACTTTGTTCTTTGTTTGAAATAATGTTTTTCCCACTCTGATTAAACTGCACTGCACCTCATTAACTATTCAGGTGTTGTCCACATCCTTAGAGAAGGAAATGCAAGATGACAGACTATTTAACAAGTTCATTTTGAGCACAAAATGTGTTTAAGGCAGGAAAAAATATTACTTCATGCAAAACTTGGGTCGGTGTAATTGCAGGTCTGACTGCTTCGAAGATGAAAAGCCTCTTTCTTAATTCAAGGCAAATGTAGCAGAAATAATGTTTAGAAAAGAGGTGCAGGTAGGTACACACCAGGGAGTGCAATTTTAATATCCTGAGTACAAGATTTTTTAAGTCGTTGTCTGACCCCGCATTAACACACTTGGTTACCTGTCATCAGCCACATTCATCTTTGTCTATTTCTTCCCCCCACCCTGTAATTTGTTTGCCTGTGTTTTCTTGTGTTTACCTTTAGGGCTGATGCTCCCGGCCTGGTTCGTGCCTCCTCAGAGGCTCGGCACTGACCTTGTGAACACTGTGGGACAAGGTCTGGCTTAATCCTCCATGGGCAAAACCACTCATGGTTCCTCCAGAGTCTGCCAGTGCGGGCACATCTTTGGCACGGGGAAGACACACTGTGTGGTCCAGCCTCTGGACACCTGCCCTTAAAAATAAATATGCAATGAGACCAGGAGTTCATTAATCAAGAGAGCACCAGGTAATTGCCGACAAGCTCTGAAGTTCAGGGCAGATATGGACCCCAGCACTGTGGCAAGTTGCAAGCTCTTTCCTCCCTGCTCTGCAGGCTGGGTGGCCAGGGTGCTCATTCCAATGCACAAATCTTTGCTCGAAAAGCAAGGTATTCAAAAGGTCTTAGGAGGGGGTGGGTAATAACTGGAAGGGCTGAGGCTCCTGGACACCCTGTGCTGCAACCCTTCAGTTTGTGCTTTTCCCATGAAAACTTTCAAGCCTGGGACTGCATGGGAGCCGGGCACCCACCTCGCCACTGAACCACGGAGCGAGTGGGAGAACTTCAGCTCTGCTGATCTTTTCTGAATATTGACCTACATCCATACAGGGCAGCTGCCAGGACAGGTGGGCTTTGGGAGAGGAGCAGGGAGGAAAGGCACAGCTCAGCCACGAATTCAGATAACCTCGACCACCCGCCACCCTCCCGTCTTTGCTCAGCAGCCCCAAAACACCACTCTTAAGTGCGGTCAAACCAAGAGCTGCTGCCCAGGCTGAGTCTTAGCAGCCTGCTCAGCCCCTCCACCCTTTACACCCATCTGCCTCCGTGGGCTGCACTTGCTTTTTCACCAAGCTCTGCAGAGGGGCCCCGAGCACCCCATGAACTCTGGCAGAAACTTCTTGAAAAGTTGAAAATCTGCTGATTAGCTATAATATTCCTTGTTGGAGGCACTGGATTTTGTGCTGTTTACTAAGTCTCACATACCTCCTGATTCAATGTTTTGTAAATTTAGCTCTCTCCAGCTTCAGCTGATGTGTGGATGCAGACACTCTTGGATGCTATTTATTCCGCAAGTGAGAAACGACTTGATAATTTATGGGTTGTAAACCCAAAGTTGTACAGGTTTTTACCTCAGGGGGAGAATGAATACATGTCTCATTTCAACACATTTTAGACAATGTGCTCCTTTTTAATGGCTTCCTTTGATTTTACTCTGAAATATGTAGACACTTCCTCCTAGGATTCTCATATAGGAGATTCATGCTGTTCTGTCAGGTTGCATACCTTCCCCCTGAATTTCTTAGAGAAGATCTCGCTTATCAGAATTACAAAAGATGTTAATCTTGTGTTTTCACTGTGAATAAGAAGTTTAGGCAAAGATTTTATTTTGATTAAGAAATAATAGAGTTGGAGAATAATTACTGCATTGGCAATGTGAAACTTATGGATGTTTAAAAAGAATCAGAATGTATTTATTTATTTATAGGTAGCTGAGGCTATGTGCATGCTATTCGTACCCTGAGAAGAGAATATAACTGTAATGGATATACATTGGTGTATTGGGTGAGGAATTTTTAGGCAGTGGCATTTGACATTACAGTTCAAGGACAGAAAAGATTTATTGATCCATGAGTTAAACAGTGACCCCTGGTTACACCTCATTAGTGCTCTGTAAGTTGCATTTAAAAACTGGACCATAATGAACCCTTAGGCTCAGATAAATGTAAATCCTTCCCTTGACAGATCACAGAGGAGCAAAAGCCTGAAGGAGATGCTTAGCTCCATCATCTGCTTAATTTGGAGGATATTTTCAGCAGGTAAGGGTCAGTTTTGTAGGATTCCTCCATCTTCGCTTTCCTGATAACGTAATTTATTTTGATCTATAACAACCTGCCAGGCCAATATTTGTAAGCAGTGACTGAAGTAATGAGTCAACATCATCTCAACATACAGGATGTCAAACTGGACAGGAAGGTTTATTGTGTCACTGGGCTCAGCTTCACATTGCTAAGGTAATTATTAAACCCGGGGTAAACAGAACTTTGATCCCATGTGTATTTTTAAATGATTGGCAACGGCCGATTTTACAAAACTGTCATTTTGAAAAGCCATTCTCCATAGGAATTCATTGTGTCAATATATAAGGTGTCCAGTGCAAGGTTTAGTAAAGTAAACTAGCCTGTAGAAAAGATGCTGCCATGGGGTGCTGTGCGAGGAGCTGCGGGGACTCCTCTGATTCCCAGCCAAGAGGAGTGTGAAATGTTCATCTCCCAAAGGAGAAAACAATTCACTCACATCAGTGCTACTGACTAGCAAGAAAAGGTGACCATGGTCAGGGAAAAAGTGGATGTGTAAAAGGATAAAAATGTGCTTAGTAAGAATGCAGCAGGACCTCTCTCTAAAAATATTCTTTCCAGCTCTCCTTTTGGTCATGGGAAGACTGTCTAAGCATCTTTCCTCTGTGATCTTCTCCAAGGTCAGCTTCATATTGGGCAAACACTGTCCATCTTCCTTTGCCACATCCCTTCCTGTGTGAGAAAGGTGCTGAAGTGCCCCATGAAAGAGGTGGGCACCTACAGGATGGGCACTAGCACTTCTCTTAGGCACTGATCCCCGAAACATCATCCATGACCGGAGTTAGGTGCTGGAGGTTTGTGTTTATACATGTGTGAAGGTAGGGAAATTGGGGGAAAATAAGCAAAGTTATGGAAGAAAGGAAATACAGGAGGATAAGTGAATCTGGGTGAATTCAGGTGAACCTCTGACTGCAGACAGGGGTCAAAAACACCCAGCGTCAGAGGTGCCGATTGGCTGATGGAAGGGACCCCCCTGCAGAAGTGCACCAGCCCATCTGTCATGGGGAAAGCCCATGCTTGCAGTGTAGTAACTCATCACCAAGAAAACGTAGATGGGACACTTCAGTAACCGTCTTACTTACCAGGGCAAGCCTGTGCCTATGAAGTGCTTACCTGTGCCTTGGACTACAGACAGTTAAGAGTCCTGTAGCTGCTCAAGAAATGCCATGAGGGTGACGCACAGTCATATGTCAGCAGTCAGCAGCAGTTCCTTCAGGTTGCTAATGAAGGACCAAAGCGAGTGGGTATGGATGGGCAGAGTAGTGAGCAGCAGCATCAACATTTTCCCTCTCAGTCTGCTTTGCTGTACTGAATTAACCAATGCTCGGAGCCCAGGAAGGCAAATGGCCAGTCTAAGCACAGCTGCAATCCCAGCACATGAAGTCTAAAGACAGATAACCCAATTCATTCGTCTACAGTTCTACTTTAATTAAAGAAATTCTTCCTATGATTTCATTATAGAAATAATTTCCAACAGTGTGCTGGAATAAAATTGTTACCCCCACCAATAAAATTCTGTGGATGTATGTAATTATACAGCTCCTATATTTGAATTGTAAGATGTACTGCACAGTGGTGTGTCTTATGACTATGTAAATTTAAAGCCCTAAATACTTCATTCTAGCTGTAAAATAACATAGTGTAATCAAAAAGTATGCCACAGCTGGAAAGGATGGGCTAGGTGTGAAGATGATGAAAACTCATCTGTTTGCTTGGCACTGTCAGTCAGGTGTTACTTGTCTACCTTTCTTGAGATCTCCAGGTAATTTATGGCAGATTTTGCTGCTATTTATTGCTACCCATCCCCACAGGTGCAGTTATTAATGTGCAGAAACTGTCCTACACTTCTGCACCTCGAGAGTGCTCTCCACACTCCACTCTCCTCACCTCAGAGGAGAACGCCATGGCCCAGGACCCTCTGGCAGACAGCCCTGAGACCTGGAAGAGGATCCCCTGAATCAATGCTGAAGTACAACTGGTGGCTTGAAATAATAACCAAGTCACTGTGAAGTAAATGTCCTCTTATTTATAGTGATAAAAAAAGTATCCACAGATGGGCAGATATCTGCAGAGAAAATTTGCAAAGAAATAGCAGGTGAAACCTCAGCATGCCAGCTAGGCTGCTTCTTAATAGCTTCTCTGTATCACCTCTAGCAAATGGGTATCTACAGCGGTGTCGTTTATTGTTGATGACTGATAATAGGATTACTGCTCCCACATCCAAGAAGCATGGCACCCCAAATAGCATCATTTCATGCTGAAGGAAAGACGTTATTATCACATCCTGACTTCGCATACTGTTCAACCAGTTATCTGTGCAGGACTCAGTGTAGAGCTCTGAGACTTTATAGGGTATTATCATGTTATGTGAAATTCAGGCTGCTGCAGCTATAAATCAAGAGGACATCTCATATCGTGGCTGGTTCTCCTTGCAACAGCATCTCTAGGCAGAGGGTCTGTTCTCTGCAAGATTAGAGTGTGATTTAAAAAAAAAAATGTTGCCAATGAATGTAAAGCTCATGAAAAGAGCAGGTTTAATAACTTTGGTGTTCTCTGTTTAGCAATGTCGTATGTACAGCTACAGCATAAACTTGTCCACAACTCCTTAAGATACCCCAAGCCTGACTACAGAGTCCCTCCTTTGCAAGACTGAGAGGATAATTAATTTTAAATACTATTTCTTAAACAGCATTTCCATCTATAGAGACTGGCTAGAAGAGTGCAAGCTCTGCCACCGGCCAAATGCAAGGAACATCTGTCTACACAGAAACAGTAGGGGCTGCATATATTTAGGGTGCAGTTTTGGGGGCAGCTTAGCTGATCCTAATAGCTTGTGGCTACCAAAGCATGCGCTTCCCTATCCCTCCCGGCCATCCCAGAGACATGGCAAAAAGCTCTCCAGTTTTTTAGCAGAGTTAGTTTTTGGCTCACTGCGGGGTGAGACCAGCCCCAGAACTGGCACAAAGCAAATGGTGGAAGCACATGGCACAGGGTGGCTGGGGGGAGAGAGGACTGGACCCATTGGCAAGGGGAGATAACTCACCCAGTCTGGTGGGACTGAGCCCTCTTATGGTGGGGAACGGTGGAGGCTTGGAGACACTCAGCTGGGGCTTTGCCCTTCAGCCTTGCACAACCTGTGAAGATCAGGAGTGCTGAGTCTGTGGGTGCCCAGGAGAGCTGGTATTACCCCAAGTACTGCATATTTATTAGCACAGTTCTCAGCTGAGCCCTTCACTTGTGTTTCTTCACCAGGAGTGAAAACTGCATCTGTTGGGCACAAGAGGCTGGCTTACCCTTGATGGAGAAACTACAGCTGGAAGAGAAATGCCACCTTCAAAAATCATACAGCTGTGAAAGTATCGCTAAATACAAAAGTTGGAGTAATGGCAACTGAGTACCAAAGGTGAAAAGCTGAAAGCTTTGCTCAGCTCTGCGCAGCCGGTCTGAGCTTTCCAGTCAACCCCAGTTAGAGCCTCAGCTGGAGCCATCTCTGCTCAGCTGCTGATTATGAACATTTGATCAAATACCTTGTCTCCTTTTGCTGACAGGAGACCGTATTATTCTCGGGCCAACTGAACCAGAGCATGCAAAGGAGACTGGGGTTGAACATTAAAGATGCACTTATATAAACTTATCCCTGATTGAGCTGTAAGAAGGTCAATTCCATTTCCAGGGATCAAGATGCAGAGGTGGGCTCCCCTATCATTAACCTCAGGTGTATCTACAGCCCCTCCAAAACCCACTGGAGTCAGCCAAAGTCTTTGGATCTGCCCCTCAAATGCTGTTAATCCTCAGAATTTTAAAAACTTATAATGAGAAATCAAAGCTAAAATTCCAGCAACAATGAACTAATTCTCCCACTGGCCAAATATGCTTAGTAGCCGACCCCGGGAAGTTAGGCTGAAGGAGCAGGTTTTCCTACAGACTTTTCACCTGTACTGTTATTTCATTTCCTCACAAAGAAATGTGTTAAATTGATTGAAGAGACCAACTTTTGCACAACCCCTAGCCTTGTATTTCACCTGTGTTTTTAAGCATAGACCTGAGAGGGGAAATAGCAGTTTATAAGCTTGCAGCAGACTCAAAAACTCATGTATGCCCCTCCTTGGGGCTCCCAGCAAACAAAAGGAAAGGGAGTTACTAGAAGTGCTGGGGAAAATTATGTTAAGGGCCTTTTAAGTTCAAAACAAAGCAGTTTGTGAGAAAAAGCAACCCTTGGACTGATGCAGTTTATCATTTAGGATTCACTCCATACACATATGGGGAAAGAAAAAGGTTCTACAACATCTAAACCAGAAGGATGGCACTTCATCATCCTTTGGAAAAGTACAGAGAGCTCCAAGTGTGTACATAAAAGTAAATCATTTAGTAACAAAGTTCTGCTGGTTACAAGAAGGCTTTAAAAAGCCCACTGACTATAAAGGCTTGTAATGTTTCAGTAGGTTATTGCCTCTGAGAGGTGTTGCCACTTCATTATACATTTTCTGACTGTTCAAAAGCCTACAACGCTAAAGATGTGCTTTCTTCTGCCTGAAATAATGCCTGAGACTTGAGTGAGAGAGTGAATGTATGGCGTATGCTGCTCATGAATAAAAGATGTTTGCAGCTAAGCAATCTAGAGTGTTCCTCTCTTAGGGGATTAATGCTATTAATCAGAAATTTTAAAAGAGTAATTTTTACAGACTTTAAAAAAAAAAAAAAAAAGAGGAGGAATCCAATTACTTGAGTAATGGTGAGGATGCTTTAGTGGAGGGGGTGGCGGGGAGGGAACTGGGGAGGACGTTGAGCCTCGCCATGGTGGTGGGAGACATCTCAGTGCTGTCCCTTGCCCCAAGCAGAGGCAAGCTCTCCACGGTGAAACACCACAAGCCCCCACGCACCTTGCTGGCAGAGGCAGCACTGCAGCCAGGCACAGGGAAACTCGCCCTGTGGCAGAAGCCATGCTGAAAATTGGGCTGCTTCTAAGCAGGAGGCTCACAGCGTCACTCGGACACTTCAGTGAAGGTGCAAGCATGGCCAAACACAGCAGCACTTTAACATTCCCTCTCTCACCTGGGGTACCCAGCGCTCGCTTGAGCTCCTGACTACCCTGGACCACCCGAAGGGGTGACCCTTTTTGCTGAAGGACACCTCTCACCCACACCTTCAGGGATAGCCCCAAGTCCTGAGGACATGTTCCTGTCATGGCTGGGCTCCCAGGTACAGCCTCAGAGGCTGCCTGACATGCAAAATGCCTGGGCACTGACTCCCCAGCAAACAGCCAGCCAGGCATCATGAGAACCGTCTTACAGGACTTATTGGCGAAGGGTTTGTGCAGGATCGGAAGTAGCGCAAGTGTGAAACTGCTCTGCTGAAGTGTAACTCTGAGACTGGCACCCACGCCGTGCTTCTGCACATGCATCCAAAATACCGGCAACAGTCAGTCAAGACACCAAGAGAAGGGGAATGTGCTGCATATGCTGCCACAGGCAGCTCCTGGCAGCGCAGTCATTGCATCTGCCTGTCTACACCACCACAATCACACTGGAGATGCCGAAAACTCTGGCCATGTCGCCCACCTTGGGCCTGGAGCTCCTGGAGGAGGACTGAAGGTTGCTCATGGAGGGCAGCCATGCAGCTCCAGCCCAGAAACACATGCATCAAGTTAATCTAGCTTCCTCACAACAGCAAGGATCTTTAAAGCTTGCAAATGTTTCAAATGGTATCTTGAGATGCTGTCGGTGCTCCTGTGTTCAGCTGAGGGCGAAGCTACAACCAGTGCTCTCCAGCTGCCTTTTCTTTTCGGTACCACAGAAGCTTACACTCATGTGCTCTAGCCAGGGCCGTGACCAAGCCTGTAAGTGATGGATGTCCCTCTGTCCCGCTGCTTGTCCCAAGCCTCGATAGCATAAACAGGTACAACCAGTTGAAGAGTTCCTCCATGGAGAGTCTCTGTATGTAACCCATCAGGAACTGCTCTGTATGTGGCAAGAAGAAAGGGAAGACCCCTGTGTGCCCATGACAGTTTTACCTTCCGGATATCACCTCTTCACCTTACAGTCCCCATAACATAGTTTTTTCTTTTTGGCTCTTGAAAATACTTCTAGTTTTTCTTTTAACTTGGCAGTGAATGATCAAATTTGTTTTGTGAAGAGCCACAAGAAACCACAGCTCTGAAAATGTGAGAAAGAATGAAAAATATTCCTGTTTCTCTAACGCTGTGGCTCTGCCTGCAGGGTGAGCAGGCAGCAGATTGCAATTACAGTTTAAGCATCTATTCATTTTATTGCAGGAAAAGCATCAATGTGTGCTGTATTTTTTGGCTTCTAAACAGCAGAGTAAATGTACATAAAATTGAGAGGTGATGTACAATATATGAGAAGACGACATTTTGATCCATGCAGCAAAATGAAACATATGCAAATTATTAGCAGTTTATATGGAATAAAGTTTTACTATACACAATTTTATGTGCTTGCACAGAGAATCTGTAATCCTACTAAGGAACATTCAGCCTACCTATAATGAATGAGGGTTTTTAGAATGAGAAACCTTTTGAAGTTTGAGCCAATAAATATCTAAAATATGGAGATTAAAAATAACATTGGAATACACATAGTAGCCAAATGAAATAATCACATTTGTGCCTAAGGAATGAAGTATTCAGCAAAGTCTTAATTTTCCCTAGAAATACTTTGCTTTAAATTCCATATTTTCTTTTGCCACATTTTTCACTTAAAAGCCTGCATGAGTTTTTGTACTGTTGCCAGGCTTATTTTTTGTTTATATACAGGTTCTTGCCATGGAGATATGTCCCTGACATGAAGGCATCCAGTATAGGAAATGACATGCAATGCCTTATTCTTCTAGTTTAATTAATGCTCTGACAACTTGGCAATAAGGCTACATTGAAGAAAAGGTCTCTGCAGGGAACCGCAGGTTTTGAGCAATAAGAAAGCTGTCAAAATTTTACCATATATCTATAGTAACATATCGAACATCCAAAGATTTCTGGAAGGCATCTGTAGAAAAGAATTCAAAAGAAAAAAGGTTAGCATAAAAATGATGTTCCTTAACCTACTAAAAATAAAAGAATTACTTTCTCAGCAGCCGGAGTTGGAACTGGGTAAGCAGCCTACGCTGGCTTACTCGTTTCATGCAAAAAGAAATTCCAGTTCTTAATGAGCAAGTGCTGTTTGACACAAACAGTAAAAAAGATTAGCCCGGTCCCTGTTGAGACTGGTGTGCTTCTGTGATTTAAACAAGCTGAATGAAGAGCAGATCCGTTCCACACAGTGATCCATGTAACCATTCTGGATCCCTGTGACCGAACCCGTAAACTCAGGTCTTCTGCTCCACAGACTTCTCATCCTTCTTAGCTGAGAGCACAACAGCAGCAGCTTGGCACAAGGGCAGGAAAAGGTGTCCTCTCTCTCTCCTCTGACTGGCTCAACATTTTGGGAAGCATCAAAGATGACACGCACAAAGAAGACTGCAACAGCTCAAAAGGCAGCCTGCAGTCACAGACCTTGGATCATTGGAAACCCATGGTGATCCATGCCTTACTGAGAGTATCATTTAATATTCATCATCTTGCTGTGCTCTATCACCATCCTTTCTTTCCCGGGACAGGAAATTGAGAAGGAAACAGCAGACCAAACTCAGTATCACCTGACTTCCTCCAATATCTCCACATCTTTTTGGCTGTGAACATGCAGAGATAGCACTGTCTTTTCTGATGGATGAGCTATTCTTTAGGTACTGATGGAAAACAGCTGTCCATACTCACACACTTAATTGCCTTCCGCACTAAAAATTCATGAAGTTGTGCCATCCTAGGAAAATATAAACCAGCCACATATTTATGTATCTTTCTGAAATCAGGACTTTTGCCTCCCATAGTGTGAAGGCTTCCAAGTCATAGGAAAGCTTACAGTTGTCACAGACAACTCACTACAGAGCAGTTTGAATTTCCAGTCTAATCCCCTGCTTCCCCACTTTTTATTTAGTGAAGAGATTAATTTATTTCTGCAGATACATCCCAAGTGAATCAGAGGAATCAGTTTCAGTCTCTTCAAGGGTCCGATTTTCAAAGAAGAAGGTGCAGAAGAGAAAGTAAAAGGCTACCACCAAAAGTATTTATAACTGTACAGGTGAGTACTTAGGTACACAGATAACCGCTAAAAATACTTGCTATTCAGAGTTATTGCTGGCATGAGTACCAATGACTACAATGAAGATTATTTGGTTTTCTCGTGATAAGACCCTTAGCTACTCAGAATTTTGCCAAAGATTAACAGTTTCAGCTCAATTTTTCTATAGTGGGTTTGCCTGCAATACTAGTTTCCATTTTGAGGGTAAAGGAATTTTAGCAAAATCTGGTTAATTATATCACTGAAAACTAAAGCCAATGTATTCTCTTGTGATGTTGACATAAAAAAAGTGATTGTTTCAATGAAAAGTTCTGTCACTTCTGTGCTTTGGAGGAAATACTTAAGATTAGATTGGGAGAAGCAAAAGGAAAAGAGGAACCAAGTTTAGAGCCAGGTTATGTACATAGTCAATCTAATTAAAAACAAAACCCCCAAATCAGTCTGTTTGAATTTTAAACATGGATGGTGATCAACAGAGGTACTTCTGAGAAGAAAACTTTGCAGAAAGTAACTGTGGCTATTTGCACAAGCATCATATTTACTTTTCCCATAATCAACATAAAAACCCCAAACAACCCACTCTTGAAATTAGGTGAGATTTTATTTAAAGGCTAAGCCATTAGAAAACAACATGCTCAGGACACATAAACATCTCTTTAATGATAGCTCCAGCTATGTTCTATCTTGCCTAAAGTGAAGAGCGGCGTTGAAGAAACTATTTAAGGTTCCTGCACATGCTCCAAACCCAGGCCAAGTCAAGTGAAAGAGCCCATGTTGACAGGAGAGGAAGCTCCCCTCCCCAGGAGCCACGGGTTTGTTTACATCAGCGGAGAAACCGTGTACTTGTCTTTGGTGGTTGTTCTTATTTTCCCTGAAATTCCCAAATCTCGACATGACACTGCTCTCAGGAGTTCAAGCAGGACTCCCAGCTATTTGTTGTTTCTAATGATTTGCATCCTTAAGGAATAATCAAAAATGGCATAGAAAATGTAACTGTGAGAAAATGGGATGGGTATTCAGCTATGCAGCTGGAATTCAGGAACTGGTGTAACAGCACCAGTATTTCACTTATTCACGTCACATCTTTCTCTTTCAGGGTTGTTGCTGAAGCTCCTACAGTCTGCAAGGTGGAACAACTGCTCTCTGCTGCTGAAGTTAGCCAGCAGAGTTGCTCTGGGATGCCCACACCTAGGCTGGCATCAAGGGCAGCATCACAGACAGCACAGGGCACTTGCTTCCCCACACAAATTACTGGCACAGGTGGGAACTTTCAGTGCACTGGGTGCAGTGGGGTAGGAAGAAAAAAAAGGAGCTGGGATTGTACTGATGGAAATGGAGGAGAGGGAGAAACAGCATCATCATAAATACTGTAAAACCCCTTTAACTAAAGAGAAACTATGAAAACAGCAAGAATATAATCAAGGCTTTTGCCACCAGAGGGGTAAACAACTTTCCATCACTGTCTCTTGGGTACTTTCTTCTTTTCTTGAATTTTGTAGAAACATGCTCCCTCATCTGGCAAGTTGTCCTAATGAGAGGTTACATACCTTACTCTTTGCTATTCTCTTTCCCATTATTCTCTGATCCCAGGATTTAGGAGGTACCTGTGTGAAAGGCCTCATTACCTATGTGAAAACAGAGGAAGCGCTCAGCTGCTGAACTACCAATCCACAGGCTTCAGAAAAGTCTGCCAGCGAAGCTCTATTTCCCAGCCCTACAGGTCCTATTTTCTTCCTCTGAACTCAAGTATCTGAACAAGATACATGAAATAAACAGCACATATTTCCCTGAGCAAGAATTGAATGCAGAAAGGAAAGCATTTGCATATTAGAAATCCTGTTCTGTAGAAAATCTGTATGTGCCAGGAAAACAGAACATACGTCCTGAATGAATTTAGGCAAAACTGCACCTTTGCTGTGCCGTTTATGAAAAATCACATCTACTACACAGGGTCTGTCATTGACACTGGCTTTTCATTAGCATTTCATCAAAAGCAAACAAATATGAAAAACAAACACCGAGAACAAGGTGACCAGCTACACAGCATTCACGGTCCAACATATTTAACCAGGATTTGGAAGAGAACTTTGCTGATGCTGAATACCTGCCCTTGAGTACCCAACAGACCCCCCTGAATATCCAGATGAATGCTGGCAGGACAGAAGACAGTATGCAGCAGCAGGTTACTTGAACAACGCACACCCATGCCAAGGGGCAGACAGGCAGCCCACAGCAGCCATCCTGCTCTGCTAGCTTGTGGGAGATCCCTTCTGAGATGTAAACCCCAGGAGCAGGTCGTGCTCATAGAGCAGCTCTCTGCAAAAGCCATTTCAAAAAATACACAGAACTGTAGCAGGAGGATACAAGAAAAAGAAGGGAATACAGAAGTCTGGTAGAGTTCCATATACTTCAAAACATCAAAGGCATCAAAAGAACAAGTTCATCCCCACTTTACCTCAAAGGGAAGTCCAGCCCCTTTCCATAGTAGAGTCGCACAGCTGTACCCAAGCAGTAGGCAGTGAACATGTATTTTCTTTCAGTACTCTGCTGTCTGGTGGTGGTGGTAACTCCCTTGGAAGAGCTGTGTGACAAAACCTTTTTGGCAATTGCAACACCAGCGGCAATGACTTGTAACCAAACAAAGTACCTGTCTGTTCAAAACCAGTGTCTGAACCAAATGAAAGGAAGAGTCAGGGATACTTCTACTGCTTCGGAAAAAAAGGGGTATTGGTCACTGACAAGAGGCGGTGGCACTGGAAGTACACTACACTACAACGCTTCAGACATTAAGTCTACCTATGGTACTTTGTACATCATGTTCTCACTCCAAGACCACCTTGCTTACAGACAGTTATTCACCCGTTCAACTTAAACAGCACGGGAACACCGCTGGCCACAGGCTGCTTGACAGTCTTAATCTTTAATACCGTACTTCTAAGCTTCATGGTATTAGAAGCCTAGATACTTGGTTATTCAAATATATGGCTGATATATTGCTAATGTCCCGTAACAAGCAGTATGATGTTTTTCAACTTTCTGTTCTAGCACAGACACTGCCATTGAGCTGTTGCTTTTTAAGGACATCCCCATGTACAGTTTTCAGGCAATCTTCATGATAAGGGTTGTACTTCTGCAGTTTCAGCTCTGCTGGTATACACAAATGATTTCTGTATTGTTTTCAGATTTTAATAAACACACACAAAAATAAAGAATCAAAAAGTGAAACTGAGCTTACTCCACGTTTACCTCTATCTGAGTATTGTAGAGTTTATATGCATCTGCCTGTTCAGAGTAAAAGACGCCACATGGAAGCCGAGATAGAAAACACACACAGTTTTTGCTACTCATCTCCCATTAAACATTCTAGTGGAGCCATTCGAGTATCTACAAACACATAAAAATTTGGTACTGTGTACAATTAGACTTGCTAATCAAGTTGTATCTTTATCCCAATGCATATTTACTAGCAATGATAAGGCTCTTTTGTAAGGTATGCCATTCTGTCATTGAGAAAACTGGAGAAGGTACTGTCACCTCAGGTAGCATTTACTCCTGGATAGAGTACATCTTCTGTTTCAAAAGTATCTGGGCTGACTAAAACACACAGTATGCTAACCTCCAGGCAACCCTCAAGAACCTGCTGATTCTCACTCTTCACTGCTATCTCTGCCAACACAAGTACAGAGGGAATATCTAACCCTGGGATACTCAACTATGTACATTTTGCTCACAGGTCACAGACGTGTAATACCTCCTACATTCCTACTGGGAATCCTGTCCTTCACCCTATTCTCCTGCCATGGCTGGCTGTTCCAGTTACGACGGGAGTAGACAGCGCCCAAATGGTCTTGGCAAAACTATTTGGTGGATACTAGAAAAATTAACCAAAAGTAAAAATGGATGTATTCTCATGTGTAAATCATGGTGTTTAGAAGCATGAGAACTTGGAAAGTGCTCAAATAACCAATACACTTCTTTAACTCGCACAAAACCAAACACAATAGCTAGGGGGATTGTTACTGCAGAAGCAGCAGGTTCTGGGAGAACCAGAGTAAGGTAAATCACTGTCAAAAAAGAGTAAATCTCCTCCTGTATTACATGTGGATGCACCCTTGCAAGCCTTTTTAAAAAAGGAAATCTCCATGTTATGTGTATGAAAATGCAGCTGTTGATGAAGCCAGAGCTATTCAAGGGCACTAATTTATTTGCAACTGATGATAGCTGCATTTCTTTCTCCGTTACTTTCTCCTTGTAAGAACAAGCCCCAGCTCCTGTTGATGTTTGGATCAGCCATTGGAGACAGGCACTGTTAAGTCTGTAATTTTTACAGTATTACAATGCTTTGTGACTCGGGAATTATGAAAAAAATCCCACCTCTGGCATTTTTTAAATACATACTGCTGCACAAAAGTACTGAGGGACCTCTGATTAATCGAACAACTGTCTTGCTCTGCATTGTTTGCACAGTTCTTAAAACCACCTGTAGAAGGGGTGAAATCCTGGCCCCAGGGAGGCTAAAGGAGGTCACACCTCATCCATGCAAACGGGGTCTCAGAACAGACTAAGAATCTCAGCAGTAATTTATAAACTCATTGACAGGGATATATAGAAATATTTCTAGTTTGTCAGAACAAATCCTACTGTTCATCATCAGCATAGTTATAGCCTACATCAATCATCTGCACTTCAGTCACCTTGTTCACTCTCATACTCTGCCTATTCAGCTTTAAATTTTATATCACTGATAAGAGTCTTTCAAAAAGGTCACAAAAGTGCATTCAATGTAAGGACAGTGGTTCTGCCTAAGAGATGCTCAGTTACTGCTCCTTCTCCAGTTAAAATCGTTTCAGTCAAATTAACTACATTCCACAAAAATTTGTATCCTCATCCTTCCGATTTACACTGGAAATGATCATCAGGCTAGTATGGAAGAAATTACATTAAAAAAAAATATCAGCAGCACCAAGTTTTCTCAGCGCTTATTTTCCAAGACCCTTATTTCACGTCTTCTATATTTCGTGCTTGAAATTTGGGGCTGGGTAGTTTTGAGGGTCTGGTCCACTATGTGGGAGTGATGGGATTACTGAAAAAGTGGGACAACCAAGGGAGCACATTTGACATAATGCAAAAGGGATGTTTTTCCAGCTGCAACCTAAACCAGAACTTTCATGACCGATTTTGTTCCTCATTCAAACATTGCCAAGACATATACTAAACATCAGTTCTGAAATACAGCATATTTAGTCCTTTCCATCTACACTGCCTGTCTAGTGGCTATACGCAATTGAGTCTTGAACTGGTTCCGGTCTTGATCTCTTTCTAGAAAAGCTATGGCAACAGTGAAAAGAAAAATAATTTACCCATATTTATGAGCCCATTTCTAATAACCAATTGAAATTTAACATTAAAACAAGTAATACAGTGTTTTTCATTAAGTACTGTTGCAAGTAACTAGGCGTGTTTATGGACTAAGATTCTGGAATTAATTCAACCCTACAATACCAAGCTTGGGCCAATTTGCTATTAAACTAGAGCAAAAGACCATTATGCTTGGTTCTTCTTTTACTGTTTGAAACCTCTGAATTTGTATCTCATCTCTTATCAACCCCCATCATAAGCAGTATTAGAAATATTCCTGAAATGGCTGTGTATTAAGCCAACTAGTAAAAATCCTATTATTTTCTTTCTCATAGGAAAGAAGACATAACTGTTGCCTGAAAATGTCTCTAACATGACAAATTTATTGTGTATCCATATAATCATGTATACTGAGAGCAGTCTTCTATGCCCTCCTTGTATTCTCTTAACGCGTGTATCTGGAACTATTTTTGAGTATTTGTGATATTTTCATGCAGGCTGAGTGGAAGTGTGGTATTATTTGCTGTTGGTAGTAAAGCTTCCCCAAGAAGAGCTTCTTACTTCTGCTTGGTAGATGCTAAGGTTTTCAGCCATCCTGACCACCAGTACGTGGGAGCTTCACAAGCTGGCACTGTCCCTCCCCAGCAGTACTGCCCTGCTCCATGTTGCTGAAAGCTGTAAACAAGGTTGGCTGCAGAGTTTTTAAAATTTTGCAACTCAAGTTGTAGCACTTAATAAATTAGTATCAGTCCCATCATGTCTCATATATCAAATTCTAATCCAGATCAGATGTCACAAAAACCTATGATGTATTGCTGTTGCTTTACATGGGCTAGTTTACGCATGAACACCTCAAATCTTCTTTCTTCTCCAACTTTCAGCCCTAGGTAGTCATACAGGAGATTCACAAGAGCTGCGCTCAGCCCAGCACTAGCTCCAAAAGGGGAAGATTCTGTGAAGTTTAGCCCAAAGTTCACCTTATGTACATCCTTAGTAAAAACAAAAGCAGGTAGTAAACATTTTGAAACAGGTTATGTGTTTGCATCCAAGCTCTTCAGTAAGTGTGACAAATGTTGCCACCTCATGGACAGGTGTAGGGTTTGATGCAGCTCAGCGGTAGGAAGAAAAAGGGATCACAGAGATGACTCATTGCTGCCCTTTCACACTCTCCTGAGGCAGGAAGCGACAGCTTGGCCAGAAAGATGCTTTTGTTGCTTAGATTCACCAGGTTCATTCGGGTCTGAATCCAGAAGCTTGGCTACAAACCCACAATTGGGGGTGGGGGAAAAAACAAAAACAAAACAAAACAAAAAGCTACACATGTTCAGGGTATTTGACCATCTCCAGTATCAGAGCAAGGGGAGGAAAGAATGATGATTTTTCCTTGGAAAAATCCCATATGGTCAACATAGGCACGGTCTTGTACTGTAAAGCAGTCAAGGGCCAGCATTCAGGAGTAAACCATCTGAGTAACAGGCTGTGGGACCTGGATTTTTCAAAAGGGTGACAGAAATCTTCAGATTCTTGAGACAGTAATTCAGAACTGGACCAGGGTTTTTTAATACCCCATAAAGGTAGCAGTGGTTGGGAATCCTCTACTTGTAAACTGGAGACAAATGTAATCGTAGTGTATTCCATCATGTACTTCCAAGGCTAAAGTTTTATGTTATAACATCACATTGATTACTCACTATTCTGCCTCTTTTGGGGAACTGCTGTAGGAATACTTTGTCACCTGTTGAATTTCTCCCTTTCTGATGGAAATGCAGCTGTGCCGTCCTCCTCTACAAAAGCCATTACACAGTGTGTATCTTAAAGTATGTTCATTCCAAATGGCATTATAATTAGCACTTAATATAACTGGATGAGTGTAAAAGGACTATAAAATATTTAAACAGAAGTAAAACCTTTCAAGTTTGACATTGGGACAGAACTTCAAGAATCAATGATTTTTTTAGAATATAGCCTTGTAAAAATAGATTCCTAGTCAACATTTATGAATGGTCTGAAAAAAGACAGTATGGTGATTAATCAGGAGTTTCCCATCATCGTGATCTCCCTATAACAGTATAACAGTCTGCCTACATATGACTGAAGAGAAAGAAGGATTTATACCAGCTTGATTTTAAATATGTTCTTATGTTTATTATATTTTGCTACTCCACTCTCCTAAAATGGTGGCCTCAGGAAAAGCTGCTTTGGCAGGCAATTGCAAAGATTCCTGTGGAGAGGAAGTGAAAAGACTGGGCATACAAACAAGGGCTGCTGCCATGTTCAAAGCACTAGGGAGAGTTCATAGAGCAAAATGCAGTCCTAAGTAAATGGGTTTCAGGCAATTTCAGTGTTAAGATAACATCATTAAGAGTAGAACAGATTGTGCTCAAACCCTGCTGTTTATAATTAACACATTGCTTCCAAATACTCCAGGGTCCCTGGTAAATAGTCCTCTGCTCAGATCTACCCAGACCAATCAGAGTATTTTCAGCAGGTTCCATGCTGGGCCAGCACCTGTTTGGACAAATCCAAAAGAGCCAAAATACTCGTCTTTCTGGCCAGCTAAGTAGAGAGATGAACACAGCTTGCCTTAGTCATTGTCACAATGTCCATATGGCTGTGAAGCTTGTTTTCACAAGAAATCGTACAAGTACTTTATTATGTCGAAGTTCACGGTCCTATAAACAAAAACAGAGTATATTAGAGCAATCATCTTAACAGTGCTAAGACTTTAACCTGTTTGGAGACAGCACACGTGGGACATTCTGCGCAATCCAAATCAAGCAATACCCCCAAAAGAAATGCAATCAAAGATGAATGAATTTTTAACCTCTAGTGTTATTTACAGTACTTGTCTTCTGATTATTTAAACTTTGTAAGATTCTAAAAAGGAAATAAAGCAGATTTCTAGTAAAAACTGGAAGATTCTTATTTCAATTATTAAGCAGTAATAACACATCAAAGTTAATAAGATTATATTTTCACATGGAAAACATGATACTCTAGTTGGTGATCCAAAGCAGCAATCTTTTATGCTATTGAGTTTTGTTCATCTTCCAAACCACCTGTTTTAGCATGTACTATGTAACTCCTTCATCTGTACTCATTTGCAGTCTATGTTCTTTCAGTCTTGACACTAGTTGACCCATGTTCATAGCTAAATTTGAAAAATCCAAGAATGCCTCTCAATGGGATAGAAGATTTTAATGTATACTTTTGTACTTTAATGGCAGGCAGAATGAAACAGCAGTAGAATAAAACATATAATTATTTTTTTGTCTCTAAACTCATTCTGCTATACAATCTAACACTCAGACTTCGGGGTTTACTGTTTGAATAAATAACGCAAATTACTGCATATAATGACAAGTATAAAATTAAAAGTTTTTTTTTTTTTTTTTAAAGTATTCAGTGATGCAAAAATAACTGCTCACAATGCTAAGTGAGATTAACTGGCTGAATGTCTTGTTAGACTACAATCATTTAATATTCTCTGTTCATGCATCATCCGGTAACCCACTTTTCAGAAAGTTTCTATAAAACATCATATTGGGCAGAGAAAAAGTTCAGAAATCCCCAAGATACATAACAAGAAAT